>JASGXE010009824.1:0-83836 GCA_030068105.1 Sinentomon sp. SZTP_YWyxl
TGAATAGAGGATTTACTGAAAGAAAAAACGAACAGAAAACAGTTTTAATTACGTGCAAGTTCTGTTGCTAAAATTTCCACTGCTGTGGTAAACAATCAAGTTGCAGATGACAACTTATGACAAGGAAAAATACTAGAAACGTTTACACACTTGCCGACGCGACAACTGCTTTGCTTGACATTTACTCAGTTCACGTTGCCGGACATAATAGCGACACCATCATCAGTTGCAGATGACAACTTACAAGACAAAGGCAATAAATGCAAAGTCAAAAAACGTTGTTTACAACTGGAGCCGGAGAGGATGTTTCATTTTGCCTTTGTTGCGGTTGTCTTCTCAGTCGTCTTCTGCTAGTGGGCAGAGCTAAAACTCATCACCAACTGTTAACAACTTTGGCATCCAAACCATGAATGAAAGATCGGGAATGATGAAACTTTACCAGAAATGATGTCATTCAGAAAAATGCCAAAAAATTCAATGTTCCTGGGCTCCAAACGATGCTATACCCAGTTGACTTTTCAAATGGGTACCAGAATGGGCACCCTGGATCTTCACATCACGAGACAGACGAGTGCGAAACGGTATTAGACCCAAATGGCTTTTCAAATGGGTACCGGTATGGGCAGAAAAACTGAACCGGTATGGCTACAACCGGTACTGTATTTACATGTACATTTCATCACTTAACGTTTCCGGGCATAGCGTTACATCATCAGTTGCAGATGAGAAATGAGCAAACAAAAGCAACAAATGCGATGTCTTGCTGAAGTGAAGACATTGTTTGACTTTGGCTTTGATGCGGTCGTCTGCTCAGTCTTCGTCGCCTGCAACTCATGATGGCAGCTTCATGCCCAAAAACGTGCAGTGTGGAAATGTCAATGAATAGAGGCAATGTCATCTGCAGGTGTGAAAACTTTGCTGTAAACCGACACTTTTCTGAAAGTTCCAGAGGATGCTGATACATGGAAAATTCGATTTCTGAAAGCCAGGTAATCTGAAAATTTACAGAGGCATGGTTGCTGTTTTGTCGTGTGGTTTCAAACAGATCTTTCTCTGATCCATGAGACTGATGAAAAATTACTTATTTATTTATTTATTTTATTTAATCACAATATACAGCAAAAACGTTTGGCGCTGTAGGAGTAACAATCAGTGACAAAATCATTAAAACAGTAGCTACATACTTGTTCCAATGCAAACAAACAAAATGGTCGCAACAATTGCAAGATTCGGGAAAATCTTCTGGTGCGAGACATACGGGAAAGTGTACTAGAGATCAAGGGAGAGTCCCTACGGAGAGCATTCCACTCAGAAATGGCACGTGGAGAGAATGAATTGAAAAGAGTACTCCTCTTCGATTATTGCTTGTGTTAATTTTGGGGAGTGATGTCATTCCAAACTCAATCATGACTCAACAGAACTCCACAGCTGAAAACAGAACCCAACCGAGATTCGAAATGTTTCGACCAACAAAACAAAAGTTACAAGTGCCAACTTTTTACAGATCTGCATTTTTTTGCACATTTCATTTTCACATTTTCTTTCGCCGACCCGACCCTCCATTATCGCGCTGAACCCACATTGTTTCGCGAAATAATTGCACCCCCTCATGCTCACATTGAACGCAACCTCATTGCCAGGAGAACACTGAACTTTCACCCGATCACTTCACAAATGCCAAATTACTTTGTAAATAGGTACCTCGTTATTTATCAAAAATATTGATCTCACTTTGTCACAAAAATCACACCAACTCACATCAATTGTGGGAAATCATTGCTTTTCGGAAAATACTTTATCATATCATTATTGTTTCGTGAATAGTTGCCACACAACACTCTCTCACTTATCTGAACCACTATTTCTTGGAAAAATGTTGAAACCCTTCAAAAATTATGATAATGAGTTTATTCGTAGTTCTCAGTTGACCGATCTCATCGCTTCTGTCCTGATCGCACCAATTACATCAGTTTTAAAAAATACATTTTTAAAAAGAGTAGTTGGTGCAAAATGGTTAAAATCAAATGAAATAATTTCATTTGATTGACATCATAATTGATCACATTTTTTCATCATTATCACATTTTGACTTTCGACAATACAAAATCATTTTTTCAGATCTAATATTCCTTCTTTCTTCTTTTATATCATTCGGTGACAAGTTGATTCAAAGCACGAACACCTTTACAAATTTTTGAAATTAATTACGTGATTAAAAAAATGTTTGGAAATAATTATGGTCTAGCGTGTCAGCCTGCTCGTGTACGCTGAATAATTACACGCACAACATGCTGGAGACTGGTTGACAAATGCATTGAAGAAAAAAAAAACAAAAACGTTCCGTTGGGGCATATCTAAATCCATGCAATGACCAGAATATCTTTCAAAAGTCTCTGGACCATCCCACATTTTTCATATCCAGTTTTCGATGGACATAGAAGAATTCAAAATCAACGGGCACTGTTGAACTCACCTCTCCTGACTGATCCCGTAGAACAGCTCATCTTGAGAAAACGACAGCTATCATTCACAATAGAAATCACAAAATCAGAAATGTCAAATTGACGTATCGCAAAGGCTGTTCAAGTTGACTGCAGCCTATAATCAATCGCAATTGTAAGTCAGAAAAAGAACAAGTTTAAACGATCATATACCAAGGTGAACAGAGAATGGTGGATGGTGCGAAAGGCCTCGATTTTTCCCTTGGAAACTTCCCTTTCCCAATTTTCCTGGGAAATTTCTCAATTTTCCAGGCATATTGGGAAATTTCTCAATGATCCCGCGGAATTTCCCAAAATGTGAAATTTCCGTTTCCTGGGAGAATCCTTCAAATATCTCATCATCACTCCAAGCGATCTCTCAGCCTTTTAGACAATGACATAATGAATAACAATGTCATCAGCATGTAGCCTAAGTCTCCTTTAGTCAGCCCTTTAGCGCGGTCATTGAAGTACATCAAAAATAACAAGGGACCAAGCGCACTTTCCCGAGGTACAAAATGTTCCTATTTCTTCCAAACATGTTTATAACATGTTTGGACATGTTTAAAACATGTTTGGAAGAAATTGAATTGTCGCAATTGAGCTTGAATTCTGACAAATCCAAGTCGATCATCTTTGCATATATTTCACGATATTTCTTATCCGTTTCTCTTGGTTATAATATCTTGGATGTAGTTTCTTGAGTTATATGAGTTGGCAACTTCATATTCGTAATCTTCCATCTGCTATAAAAGCTGGCAGATCACTTGGGTTTTTGATCCATTTTGAAGAATAACAAAATTATCGTCAAGTTGAGGGGTTTTAAAACTTGGTCATCCCTGAACTCAGGAAAATGTGCAAACTCTAGGGACCCCAAATGGCTTGCTTGCGAAACATATGCAATGGAGAGAGTTCAGCGCCATGCTGCCAGAGCCATACTGAAATTCTGATCGCATTCAACCTCTCTACACATCTTGGAAAACTCGGTTTGCCAACCTGAAAAAAATTGTCGGAACGTCATTAATCGAAAAAATTGGAAAAAAGCGTTTACACTTGCGATTTTGATGATCATTAACTTTTTAATGATAATTAAAAAACAGATGTAAACAGGGTATAAGTCTCCTTTAGTCAGCCCTTTAGCGCGGTCATTGAAGTACATCAAAAATAACAAGGGACCAAGCGCACTTTCCCGAGGTACAAAATGTTCCTATTTCTTCCAAACATGTTTATAACATGTTTGGACATGTTTAAAACATGTTTGGAAGAAATTGAATTGTCGCATTTGAGCTTGAATTCTGACAAATCCAAGTCGATCATCTTTGCATATATTTCACGATATTTCTTATCCGTTTCTCTCTTGGTTATAATATCTTGGATGTATTTTCTTGAGTTATATGAGTTGGCAACTTCATATTCGTAATCTTCCATCTGCTATAAAAGCTGGCAGATCACTTGGGTTTTTGATCCGAAATTTGAAGAATAACAAAATTATCGTCAAGTTGAGGGGTTTTAAAACTTGGTCATCCCTGTCCTCAGGAAAATGTGCAAACTCTGGGACCCCAATTTGACTTGCTTGCGCAACATATGCAATGGAGAGAGTTCAGCGCCATGCTGCCAGAGCCATCACTGGAAATTCTGATCGCAATTCAGCCTCTCTACACTTTTTGGAACACCTCGGTTTGCCACCCTTCCGAGAATGCCAGAAGCATCATCGTTTGGAGCTTTTTAAGTAAATTCTTTTCGGCAATATCTTGCTGCCCCCTTGATATTCGCTGAAGCCCATTCAGACGATTGTAGAAACTTTATCCATCCTACAGCGTGCTCTTCCAATGCTCATCAGTTCACAAATCTTTTTATTCCGCGAACCACTCGTGAGTGACAGGAACACTCAACCTTACGAATCGGCTACCATTTCGACGTTCTTGCAGAATGCTGACACGTTGCTCCCTCGATTTACTTTTTAAATTTACATAAATTTTTCTGAGAGCTCAATATTTTCTCAGATGCTTGTATCTGTTCCACCACGTTCAATTTCACGATAAAAAAAAAGAGAAAAAGAGAAGAAATACAGATCCCTGGACCACCGGCTGGAGTACCGTGTGGACATTATCCAAAGTGCACATGCACATTTACACTTTCCAATTCATTTTTCATTCGTTGGAAGTTTTTTGCCTCAACTGAGATGCTGGTGAAGAATAAAGATACGGGTGCATCATCATGCACTGCATTGGTGGGATGGGGATGCCAGAAGCTTTGAGTCTATGGAACAACAGGAGGTGTTGAACCAGGTCAAACGCTTCTAAAAATCAACAAAAATTGCATGCACTGGTGTATTCTTTTCGAGGTTGTCAAAGGTGAACGCCCCTGATTCTCCGACACGTCAATGTGGGGCATTTTAGAATCTGGTGTACCCACATGTGAAATAGTAGTGCATGTGAAAATAAAAATCAGGCTGGCTTTAAGACAATTGAGATATGTGCTTTTCGGAAATTGTGAAAAACACCATTTTCATGCAAATTGGTCAAATGTGAGGACATTGTCTGTGCGTTCGTTTTCCTGTCCTACCAAATGAAGTGCAGGTTTCCGTTTCTCTGATTTAAATTACCAGATACGTACGTAACTGCCTAATTACTTGATGCCCCCTTTCTCTCTTTTTCTTATGTGTTTGCTTTACAACCGCACTTCATCAAGGTGCTTCAGGTCTTATCCACTTCTCTTCAAATTATGCAAATTGTCTCGTCTCTGACTTGGAAATATCTGTCAAAAGGAGCAGTAGCAGCAGCAGGTTCCCCGTCCAAGTTTTCGGCATAATCACGACAAATCTGCTCCTGAAAACTAAAACAATCTGTTCTTCCTTTTTATCAGTGGATTTTGACCTTTGGAATCACCGATTGACATCACTCAGAAAGTACCTCGTCTTCAAGAAAGCGAGTGTCTGATAATTTTTTTTTATTTTGGGAAATTTGCAATCTAACGACATTCAGATAAGGCTAGAAATATGTTACGCAACATTTCTGTGGAGTGTTGCATCGTTCAAAACGACGTGTAATGAAACAATCTCCTTCCGTGCGGTTTTGTGTCATTTTCTACGACTAAACTTGAATCTAGTGTGGCTTTTTTTAGATGTAGTCAAGTTCTTAAATGTTAGTTTTTAAAATCCGTTTGATGGTTTCTGGTTCTGCAGGGGGTCATCATTCGTTGTGACGGTGCATTGTGCTATTCTTTCTGAGCTGAGCTTGTTGGATTTTGTTCTCTCAATTTCAATTCAGGTGGTCCGATTTCAGCATCTTCAAAAAACAACCTCTCCCCCCCCCCCCGATGATGGGACCCAACCGTGCAGTCCTATCGATTGAAGACTTAGCCAGCCATGCTTATTTGTAACAAGTTGGTACCGATCCTTTTCAGACCACGAGTCTCAGCATGCTCTGCATTCATCGATCCTCTGATGAACACATGATGAGAGAAAGCAAAATGGAGCCAATGGTGGATGGTATCTAAAAATTCTGCTTACCCTTCAGCAGAATGTTGGAGCTCTACATACAAGTCAGTGTTACTCAAGTGATTCAGGATCACGATCTTTGACCATAGAATCAACTTAGATAAACTGGTTTTCAATTGACTGTCACACAGCGCAGCATCTGAGCAGAGACTGGAGAGTTTTCGAATGAAATGTGTCATCGCCATCTCAGTGAGATTGAGGCAGAGGCATAGCCGATCTGAATCAAAGCAGAAAAAGACATCCAACGAGAGGACCACACTTGCACATCAGACCCCTCCAATTGACAAAAATACACTGGCAGCAAGAACCGCAACTACCACCACACCACATAGCAACACGGATGCCAGGGTTGCGGCATTGGTGGGGGTGGACGAAACCGTGGCGCCAATGTCAGCATCAAGGATATGTGGTGTCTGTGGTGATAAGGCTCTTGGCTTCAACTTCAATGCAATAACCTGTGAATCATGCAAGGCTTTCTTCAGACGAAACGCATTACGGAACAAGGTAGGTATAGTCATTCACTGCTCACTAAAGTCGGCAATAAGATTTCATTTGCTTTCCATCAAAGTCGATTGTTGAAATTGCTCTTGAAGCTTCTTCTGAAAGCCTGGTCAATTCAAAACCATGATTTTGCGCATGGGATATAAGCGTGGTTTGTGGAGTTCGTACATGTTGTTGTTATTCTTATGACAAATGCTGTCACATAACTCACAAAAAAACATTCACTCCAACAAATCAAGAATGCACAGATGCTCATTTATGGGCACATTTTCCATTTGTGGCAATGTACCTACTCACAAACAACCAAACGGCAACAAAAGGCTCTTCTCAAAACTTTTCTGCCCTTTTCAACATCTTGACAGCCGGCCAACTTATTTTTACAATAATTTATGCAGTCTTTTATCCAAGAGGGCTAGTAAGAAGTGAATGGAATGATTACTTGGAGATAAAAAAAAATCCAGAAATACCAATTTCCATATTTCGTAATCAATTTTATTCAAATTCGGTACACACTCGGGCGAGCTCCTCAACCAGCAAAGCCACAGTAATGGCAATTGTATCACTGGAATCAGCAGAAAACGGACTGTTTGTTGGCATCAAAAAGAATAAAAGTCCAAAAAATCGGATTTTTCATTTTTCTGAACCATCCTTCCCCCTCCCAAAAGACGTGGCGTTAACGTTTGATGCAAAAATGTGTTTGCATTTGCATGAGCTGCAACATTCGGCCATTGTTGAGTGTTGCTGTTGAGGGATTTGCAAGTTTTTGGCAACCCAAACACACATGTCAGTCCAAACTTAAAATTTGCTGAAAGATGAAATGTCCGCCCATTTTCCCCAGTGATTTTTGGGAGTTCATGTGAGCAGATTGGGACACTGGAAGCCATTTGACCTCGTGATTGTTTTCATTGAGTGTCTCCCGAAATACCAATTCACAAAATGTGACCTTTCTCAACAATGCACAGAGTCTGAGAGCATCTCTAAAAAGTACAGGTTTCGACTAGCCAGTTTATTGATAAGCAACATTTTGTCCATAGGCCTGGTCAAATCAATAGCAACTGCGTCAATTTGAGACCCAGCATTCAATGCCAATTGGGAATCCTGTAGAAAAGCCCTAAGCCGAGTTGCATAAGAATAGCCTGACCCATGTTACACAGGAAAATTTTTCCAAATTCGAGAAATTCTCAGACACGCATTGTGATAAAAAAAATTCAAAGATCTTTGAGCATTTCACTTGTGTGGCAAATTGCACGTTAATTTGATAAGTAAGGAACCTTTCATGAAGATGGACGCAATCTCTCTGACCCTACCCCAAGCATATCATCTTTCAATTGCATTTCAGGAATTCCAGTGTCCTTTTAATGACAACTGTTCAGTTGATATGGTCACTCGTCGTTTCTGCCAGAAATGTCGTATGAAAAAGTGCCTTGAGATAGGCATGAGAAAGGATCTGATTCTTTCAGAAGAAGAGAAACGAGCAAAGAGGCAAAGCGGTCAAAACAAAAAGGCAAAGATATCAACAGCAGCCACAGCAACAGGTGCAAAGAACAGCTTCAACATCAACGACAATCGCACAGAAAGCGAAATAATGACTGCCGAGGGACAGCCAGAGAAGGGACAAGAGCAGGGTAAGATGACGTCATGTTTTGATGTTATCAATCATCCGGAATCAGCTTCATCTTATCCAGGTCAACAAATTCAACCGGCACAGTATTCTAATTGTTCTTGTAACCACCAAGACAGAGTGCAATTGGTTTTGCCAACGCTTGAGTCATCATCTGTCACCAGGCCCGATCTAATCACCCAAGTTGGAATATTTCGAAACAATGCCTGGTCCCATTATGCCAACCTGTTCCCATATGCTGACAATCTTGCAGTGGCAAACACTCTTCCTTCGGTGGCCCACAGCAGTCGACTGGCATCTGGACTTCAGTCCGAGTACAATTGCATCCAGCCAAGACCAAGTGATGGAAGTGGGCCAATTGCAGTGAGCCGAAAGAACCAGAGTGGTTCCTTTTTCAGTTGCTATGATAGGCATAGAGCAGCAGCACAAATGGCAGTGGAGCCCATGTCGCCCGATTCAAACGTCTCCGATTCATCGTCATCTGCATATTCATCCGACAACAACTTCTCGGTGCACAATCATGAAAATTCTGTCGACAGTGGAATATCTAGTCCTGCATCGTGTCTGTCGCTGCAGATGGGAGTTGATTCCAATCATGAAACTGCTGCAACAGAGCTGGAGCCCATCGTCAAGCAAGGGGGATATCATCCGCATCACCTCGAAAGGAGCAGCGGGCAGTGTGTTTGGAAAATGAATACATCCAGTTATTTCAAATCAGTTCTGGACATTGCCATCAGTGCTGAATATAACTCGTTGGCTCTTTTGAAGAGCCATGTCAATGAGGGAGCCATTCAAAGGCCAAAAGAGAGCTTTCTAAACGACATTGAGCTGGCCAAACTCAACGAACTATTTATTTCAAACAGAGCTCTGATGGCACCTGTTGACGAAGAAGCACCGATACAGGTTTTTCTTTTTCTTCTCCTTTTTCATGCATTGCTCTTCTCTTTTCTTCCATCGTGGTGTGCAACTTGGCTCTATCTGACTCATCTCACTCTTGACACAGTAACATTAAGAATAAGCTATTTTTGGCTCACCAAATTTGACAGACCTGCAACACAATTTCTGGAATCATCCAGAATCAATCCAGTGTCATCAGAGCAAAAACAATGCACTACTTTTACGAATCTCTCCTAGAAAAATGGCTTTCGTGCGGCGACCCATCATCTCAATCAGTTATCCTAAGACCACCACAATTTGGTATTTTTTTGGATTGTTGGCGGAGCATTGCGCGGGAATGGAGGGTATTTTGTCACTGAACATTTTACGTTTCATTTGCTCCGTAGAACCTGTTCTGAAAATTTATCGGCTCAATGGTGAAATCTTGTCTCCCCGTGAATACCCTAGACGGGCCCATTTTGGGGGACTTTGGGGGGGGCATAACATGGAAATGGGGGCCCGGAGCAAGCTTTTTTACTGATTAATTTCCATTTGTTTTGCTATCAGGAATATCTCCTTGCGAAATGTTTTCGGGACATCCTGGAAAAATGATCCACTCTTAATAATAGACACATTGTTGTGTGCATTTATGTGCAGTTGTCCATTTGATTTTATTGCAAAGTCATATCCCAATCAGGTCGATGTTCCATCAATAATTATACTTTGATGTTATTTTGACTCTGAAGGTGAGGAAAATATATCTCACATCGTCCTAACCTCACATCGTAAATTATGCACTGTTCTTCGCGTGTCGTACCTTCCATGGTGCAAGAAGTGAAATTAAAGAAAACGTTTACTTTTGTTTTATTAATTCCGGTGAGAATATGCACCACTTGTGTGGGATCCCAATCACAACTCACAGATTAACGCTTCTGGAGGGTATTCTGCGGAAGACAGCTCGGTTTGTGGCTAGCGGATGTGCCATCTAGATAGTGTTTAGGAAATGCTTGGCTAATTGGGCTGGAACTATTTAGAAAATCTCAGTAAAGTTGCAGGAATTCCTGTTTCCGCCAATCTACTTTGAAAGGCATGATCACAACTTTAAGCTTACACCGGCCAAATAAAATAAGATATTGATTTGAAAATTTTGAATTCATTCACTGTTAATCAAGGAGTGAAGTTCGCTCTTCCAGTGGTTTTTAGTGGGCTGCGTGACGCTGATGCTGCAGGTGCTGCAATCTTTAAGCGACTTGTGCAGTGGTTTTCTAGCAAACTATGCACTCCATGACATTCGTGATGTGATGCCATATGCTGTCTCTGTTCTCATTCTTCTCCTGTCTCTGTTCAATTCCAAAAGTTGGGAGTGAAACTTGGTCCACAAAATGACAAGAAAAGGGTTTTGTGTAATTCCAGTTTGATGGCTGTAATCTGTAAATTCACTTTTCTTGATTGTTTATTTGCACCCGGAATATGGCCTTGCAAAGTTGAACTAAAGTGAGACCACTATTTATTTCATCTGACAAGTCGTCCTTTCATTAACAAGCTTTCGGTGATTGGAATTCACTCCCATCCAAAATTCTTGAGCCCCCAGTATCAGCGACTGTTCTCAGTGCAGGCAATCCGTGCCTTTGAGACACAGTCTAAAATGAGACTCGGTAGGCTCTTTCCTACATTTGCAGAGGCATCTGAGCAATTTGATTCCTTCTATGACTGATGAGAGTTTTCGTGATGAAAATACGAGGGCTGTTCAATATCAAGTGAGACTGATACTACTGTGACCGGGTCACAGTAGTATCAGTGGTATCATACCCTTGTCACCTACGGGTCTTCTTTTGACCGTTTTTGGAAAACTCGTTGCGTAGTACTCTGGTCAAATTTCAAGGCAAATGCTCCAGCCTTGTGGATTTTGGATGCATTTGAAAATTACCTCGTGAATTAATTTGCCGGAAAATTGTTTATTTTGAAATGTCAGACAAAAGGAAGTGGCATGAGTTTCACCAGGAAAAAATAATTGTTTCTTATCCATTATGCTGGTGGGGGGTTCTGCTCTTTCGCCAGGGGCTACTTTATGTGATTTTTCCTGTTCCGGAGAAAACAACCGACGTTTATTCAGAGAAGTTGGCCAAAAAAGCTGACAACATTGAGCAGAGAACATTGAAGTTATCACTGGAACAGTAATTGAGGATGTAGGGCGTTTTCTTGCTGTTAGCAATCTGTAGCGATATCAAAAAAGCATCAATGATGAGAGATTTCACTGGATTTGGAAAGATTTCTGGAAAAAAAAACGGGTTCGTCATAAGAGGTTCCCAACGCAGGTTTTGCTGAACAGCAAACATATGCAATTGAGGGCGAGTACTTGGCCAGGAGAACCACTGAATGTGAACTGCATCAAATGTTCAATCCTCACATTGTTGACGTGAAGTATGTGAAGTTTTTGCTTTCCCTGAGTTGCAAAACATGTGAAAAGCATGCGCTTTCTCTCAGCTGTGGTAGAATAAATGGAAGCGGCAGGTGTTCTGAAGGTCCCCTTTTAAAACACCCTGTAGCACATGTTTACAGACAAGCAGAATTGTAAAACATGGTGAATCAGTGCAGAAGGAGATGATTTTGTTGAAAAAGAAAAAATTGCATTTAAGCACCATTCCATGGGAAAACCAGCATCACAAACTAATCAACATTCGAACTGAAGGTTTCGAGCTAAGTCAGGACCAAACACCTTGATCTCTGACAAATTGAAGGATTGAAATGAGGACAAATTGATTGAAGGAGATGATTTTGTTGAAAAATCACAAAAATCGAAATGGGCAAAGAACACAGAAATGATTACAACAGTCTCACTTGATTTTGAACAGCCTTCGTATGTGTTAACCTTCTTTGAAGCATCATGATGTAGTGAAACATATGAAAATGGGAAATCCAGGGAAAAATACAATTATCCATTCATTCATTCATTCATTCCACTTTAAAGAGGATGTTCAACTTTTCGAAGGAGACATTCCACTTTACGAAGAATACATTCTACTCTCCGAAGTGTACATTCCATTTTCTGCAGTGGACATTTCACTTTCTGCAGTGGACATTCCAATTTCCGAAGTTGAGATTCCACAATTTTCTAAGCAGGCACCAAAAGAGGAATTTAAACCTGGAAATTCGGATAAAACCGCATGCTTGCTTCCACCTTTTGGGAATAATTCCCAAAAATTGCAGAAGGATGCTAATCCTGCATTTTTTTTTAACAGAGGTCAAACGTTTTGGCCTTTTTCCAATTCTTGGCCTTGTTCAACTGTCTGGTTCAACCATCTTCGACGTGATAATTCCAGGACTGTCCCAGAATTACCACGTTGAACCTTTCAAAATTTAGCTTGCGTAGAGCAATTTATTTTGCAACAAATTCGAAAATGTGCTTTATTTTCTCATTTTCAACCAATTGAAATGGGTTTTTTGATGGATATCTTGTGAAAATAGCTATTTTCAGTGGAAAGAAATGCCTGGGCTTTATCACAGTGGTGAAAGATTTTTCCAAGTCAACTTTTCATAACAAAAGATGACAAGAATCATGCCTATAATGAGAAAGTTATTCCAAATTTAATTTTGCCTTTTTTGCCAAAAAATTAGCGGCGCCGGGGGGGGGGCAGTTTTCCCAAATACGTGTAATCCGGTGTTTCGAAAGCCTGCATTTTAACTAAATGAAATCTGCAGTGAATCTTATATTTTTCCAAAACGATGCAAATGGAAAATGATTTACCAAATGTGAAATGTATACAAAAACTTCAGGGCGTTTTGCTTAGGAAGAGGTCCACTTATCTTTATTTCAGCACATCCAATTGATTGTAAGAAAAGGAAAGTTCCCACTGGTTGAGGCGATCCCTGAGATAACTTCGGAGGACTCTTTGACAAATTTTCCACAACCCCACTCAGGACAAAGTTTTATAACATCACATGTCTGTTCCGTTCCATTCCGTTTCAGCCTCAGACACCTCATGGTGTTTCGTCGTTAGATGATATTGTTTCATTGACCGACATTGCCGTTAGAAGAATGATCAAAATGTCAAAGAAAATCAACGTTTTCAAAACGCTCTGCCAACAAGATCAGATCGCTTTGCTGAAACGTGGTTGCACAGAAATGCTCATCCTCCAGAGCATCATGAACTATGACCCAAACGGAGACTCATGGAAGGTAAGGATGATAAATTAATATGAATGTCGAAAGGTTGCCAATCCGCAAGCAATCTACGAACAAAGAAATTCTGTGATCAATTTCCACGACATGAAAGTAGTGCCTCTCTCTTCTCAATCACTTTGGGTGGTTTGGTCTCCTATTTAACCCCTACTGCACTAGTTCCTTCATTCCTTCCAAAATGTCTTGGCTTCTTCACCAACGCGCAGTCTCAATGCAATCAATGCTCTCAGTCTCAATGCAATCAATGCTCTATTTCATTCCAGAAAGGCCCATCCCAATCGTTTTCTCGTTGTCTAAACTCTCCAACTCTGCTTCTCTTAGGGGAATCTTTCTCTCAGCAAGTTTCCAGTACCTTCAAAGCAGAATCCTAACCAAATCATTGTCACAGTGATTTCAGGTGATTCTGGGTTCTTGGGTGCTGCTCCACTGAGACTGTGGTTGAACACTTGGTGAAGTTGTGATTGAAGTTCGGCAGAATACCAACGATCTCTAATGCCCGGTTCTTCGAATCGGAGTTAAAATTAAATCCTGGGTTAAACCCTCAACCCGAATTAACCCTTAACCTCCCAAGGGGTCCGTACCCTACAGAACAACCCAAGGGGTGGTCCGTCGGACCACCCCATGATCCCGTCTGTTAATGGGCCCAGTAAGGTTTTTCCCATCAAACTGCATCATTTTTAATGTCTCATGCAAAATTTGGCCAGTCTAGGATGGTTTTCTTCCCACATTTTTACCATCCGATAGCCACGAAGGTCAGGTTTCGGCTGCGTTTTTTAGGAAAAACTTCAAACGATAATAAGTTCTGATTATATTGACATATCTTGATGCTATTGAATTCAAAACGACAATAAAATAATGGAATGTGAGAAAAATTAGAATGGACGCCTCTGTTTTACGTGATTTGGTTTTACTTCCCCTCCAAAGCACAAAATTCGACCAAAACTTTTTCCATTTTTCCGCTATTTTTTTGTTTCCTTAATCATTTCTATATAACATGTTGAATGTTCAAATCATTGAACACACTTATGAAACCAATGCTAACGAACAGCCTGGCATTGGTCAATATGGAATTTGAACTTTGACCACTTCACAAAAAATCAACGTTGTGTGAATTGTTAGTTATGCCCAAGGGGTGGTCTGTTGGACCACCCCACAATTTCTAAAATCCCAAGGGGTGGTCCAACGGACCACCTTTCTCCCAATCCTCAGTTTTATTTAGTTTGGACTTACCAGGCAAAAAAGAAAGTTTTTTTTTTTAAAGAAAGCGTTTACCAGTTGACTGAACACCACTGGAAGAAGGCTGCTGTTCTGGTTGCAAGCTTCTTGCAGATGACTGTTGTTTGTTTGCTGGCTTCAGAAACATTATTTCAAAAAACGAGTAGGCCTATCTACTCACCATTCAGTTTTCACAACTGTCCCTAATCAGACACTTATGCACAGAGCAGCTAAAACAATGCTAGGTAAGAGAGAAAATTGGTAAAAAGGTTGAGTACAGCAATGAAATGCATGGTGGTCTGTTGGACCACCCCTTGGGTTTGTCCTATTTTATGACTCCTAACCATCCCAAGGGGTGGTCCAATGGACCACCAAGCGCCACTGGCACCAAAGTTGGCAAAATGTGAAACCTATGCATGCCATGTGGGTGATGGGATGGTATTGGACCCCGTGGCACCCCACAACTTCATTGCTCTTGGATATATCTGCAAGTGGTCCAATGGACCACCCCTTGGGATTTTCCAAATTTTTGATTTCCGTAAAGTACCAAGGGGTGGTCCAATGGACCACTCGCCAATATTTCCCAAATTAGTTGATGGATTTTTTTAGGCTTGTAGGGCATGGTAGACACCATCCCCCCTGAGGCATAGCTGGGAGGCCAGGATCGTCGGGGCCCGGGGGGAAAAATATTGAGAAAATAAAATTGGGTGGATCCGTTGGACCACCCCTCGGGTGGTTAAGGGTTAAGCATATAATATTAACATTTACTTGACTCGGGTTAAGTGCAAATGCCTCGGGTTAATTAAGGGTTTGATCCAAGGTTAAATTTTAACTCTTGTTGGAAGAACCAGGCTCAAGGGAATTATATATGACTTGCAAATAAGAATGCGACATCAAATTCCCGATGATGAGTCACATTTGACAAACTTGCTGAGTCACACTTGGCAAACATGATGAGTCACATGTGACTAACTTGCTGGGTCTCAGTTGGCAAACCTGATGATGAGTCATTTGACAAACTTGCAGTGACATTGGCAAACCTGATGCCGTTGACTCACATTTGTCAATCTTGCCAAGTCAAGTCATGTCATATTTGGCAAACTTGTTGAGTCACATTTGACAAACCTAATGAGCAACATTCGGCAAACCTGATGAGTCACATACGGCAAAGATGCTGTCACATTTTTCCAGGTGCAAAAGATGCACGTTGCCTGATGTCAAAACTGGCTGCTTTGTTTGTTTTGGCCAGTTTTGTTTGGCCAGCGGCGGGTGTCAAAAAGTATCAACATTTTTTTTTCCGAAAAGAAAACATTATTTTTTTGTGAATTTTTGAAACCCCTCAGGTAGTTCTTCAATGGGGTTTATGCTCGTGCAATTCTTATCATCATTGTTATATCTCATTCAATTCACATGATTGAATGATGTAAAGTAAAGGAATTGTTGAATTGTCTGGAAACGGGAACAAAGATAATAAAAATGATTTTATTGAACTCGTGAAAGAAATGAAATGTAAACTCTGGAGTGTGAAATTGCATGCACAAAACAAGCAACCTAGACTCCAATGTTCTTACTTCTTATTTCAGATACCCCATTCATTGAATTTAGACATCAAATTTGATGTGATCAAAGAGGCAAGAGGACATTTCTACGAAGAGCACCACAACTTCACAAGATCATTTGATCAGAAATGGAGAACAGACAAGAATATCATGTTGATATTGTGTGCCATAGCTCTGTTCACTGCAGAACGACCAAACATCGTTCATCATGATGTCATCAGACTGGAACAGGTCTGGGTTGGTGGGGGCTGGGGCTGGGGTCGGTCAAAGGGAATGGGAAGGGTGGGGAAGGGGGTGGATCATTTTTAAATAATTCTGTCCTGGCACACGCCATGAGAGATCTGTAGTTTATCAAATCTCTTTCCTTCGTTCGTTTTTCTTTTTCTTTCTTTCCGAGCACCTTATTATTTTAAAAGCTTTGACAGAGATCAAGTTCAGTTCCGTTCGTTGCTTATGGTTCGTTTAGAAGAAGCAAAAAACAGAACACCTCATTGGAAGTGTTCTTGAACGTCTATCGTATTTTTGAGTTAAATGAAAATCGTCCCCCTGAGCTAGTATGTGAAGTTGAAGATGGATTATGTTCCCAACTTTCTCTCGAACCCTGTATCAACACCTTTTCAACATTTGCCTTCGAAATTTTGACATGTGTTTGGGTTCTTTCGAACTTCTCAGCTAAACCCAGCCCAGTCCAAAGCCCGAGCTATGGTGTTAACTTTAAAACGTATCATGAAGATGGGGGATAGGTGCAAATTTGATCCCTGTATCTTTTGAGATAAGCTTACTTTGAGAAACCTATAACCAAAAATAGTGTTTGGAAATGGTTTGCATTATTTAAGTCTCATTCATTTGGGAAATAATCACCGAAATTTTGTTTCGCTTTCAGGATTCGTATTACCATCTGCTGAGAAGATATCTTGAAACAGTGTATGAATCAGGTTGTGATGCAAGACTGAACTATTTGAAACTGATCAAGAAGATAGAGGAGCTGCATATTCTTAACGAACAACATTTCAGAGTGTTTTTGGAAGTGAATCCACTTGAAGTGGAACCATTGCTCATTGAAATATTTGATCTCAAACGTCAACAGACAAACAGCAACTAACACTTATGTGTGTGATGGGTCATTTGGCTTTTCTTTTTTTTTTTTGCTATCCGCACTTCTATTACATTTCATGCCTATGCTGGTCAGGTGTCGCATTGAAAGTTGAATGGGGCAAGAGTAATGGGGTTAGCCAGCTTTTCGTGAACACAAACACATGAAAATGGCAAAAAAATAAAAAAAATTCATGATACATGACATAAATTATTTTACGACTAAAACAATGCCAATCCATACTAAATACTCAGTAAATAGTTCTCAGCTACCTGTTTGTGATAGCTTTAAATATCTAGGTGTGACTCTTACCAGTACTCTCAATTGGAGTTTGCATATTTCTCAGGTAGTTAAGAGGGTCAATTCCTTGTTCGTCGCACTTTTTATCATGCAAGTACAGCAACAAAGGAAAAGGTTTATTTTTGCCTTGTTAGGTCCTTATTGGAGTATGCATCGGTGGTGTGGGATCCTTATCATGCTTTGCAAGTAAGTCATGTGGAAAGAATTCAGAGAAAGGCGGCACGGTTCGTGACTGGAGGTTTGCGCCCCATGACAGTGTCTCAGACATGCTTGACCAACTGGGTTGGCAGTCCCTTACCCTGCGTAGAAAAGTTGCAAGGTTAGCAGGATTTTTCTGTCCCTCAATAATGTAGGGGGTTGGTCGACCTTTAAGGAATTTCATTGCCCGCCTTATCTGGATAGACACGACCATGAATTTAAGTTGACACCTGGTAAATCTCATAAGGATGTAGGTTTGTTTTCCCTTGCTGTTAGGACAACAAATGACTGGAATTCGCTTCCTCCCCTGATTTTTGGTGGAGATCATGACATCAGTGTTGTTACTGAGAAAAATTTGGTGGATTGGTTCACTGGAAAATGTTCTTTCTCATAGTAGTGTAGGTATATTTATATGTTATTCCCCTCTGTTGGTTTGCGCCGGAGTAGCCTCCATGCAAATTAAATAAAATGATAATTAATAATAATCATAAATGATGTAAGGATCACTTGGAATCATTTGATTCCACTAATCCATATAAACCATTTACAAGAAAAGACAAGTGCAAAAATACACATATTAAATGATATCCCCTATTTTGTGATACCGTTTTAACATAGTACATAAAATAGATGGCAATTTTAGAAATTTTGCAAAAGCTCTGAACATGCCAAAACTCGATCCTTTCCTTCTTTAAAAGCGTTTGTAATTTGCAATGTATTCAGTGCATGGGAAAGGTAAGTTAGCCAAATGACCAATCAAATTTCACTCCAAGGTGTGGCAAAACATTTTAAGCAAGATAATTCAAATTTCTGCTGAGATTGGTCTTTTGATTAACCTGCATTTTCAAATAACCTTTTCATGCCCTGACCCTGAGAGAGTAAAGGAAAACAAAGAAATAATTATTGTTTTTGTTCATTTCATTAATTTATTTCTCAGAAATCGACATCCCTGAAACTACATAATGACCGTTTGCTGAATAAAAGTTGAACATGTCCATTTAAAACAGTCTCTTCATTGCAGAGGTGCTGGTGGGAGGGGGGTTTAGGACCCACTCATCTCATGCATCAAACAAGAGTAAGTGTAATTGGTAAAGCAATTATCATTTGCAGGAATTTTAAAACGTAGCCGTGTCTAGTCAGTTGCATGGTTCCGGCTTGGTGTCGATTCATGATTCGTTTTTTTTTCGCATGGGAGAAAGACACACCACCGATTAATCAAGACTACAATGGCAAATAGCACTCTTAAAATAATAAATTAGTTTGTTCCATTGAAATTCAAAATTCGACAAAGCAAAAACCACCACCAAAGACAAAATATGTGTAATAATGACCATGCTGCTCTGCTCCACTTCTCCTGTTTTTGGATGGGGGACCATGAAGGGGGATCAATTCGTCCCAACTCAGTCAGTCCTGATCAACAAAGCAAGGCTCGTGAACCTCAATACCACCCACATGGAGTGAATCTACTTCTTTAATGGATCTCATCTTCCTAATCTAACCAATGTTTTTGAAAACAGTGATAGAGGAAATCCAAGTGCTAAATTATGAAATTCAGCCAAGTGCATTTCCAGTAGGGAGCATGAGGTGTGCTACATGCTGCCACATGCTGCTACGTGTGCTACATGCTGCCACCTGTGCAGCTGTTCAAATGAAACTCTGTTGATGAACGGAAATGAGGTTAGTAGTGAAACATGGACATCCAAGATCAACGCTCACCCTTGCATAGCCAAAAATACCCTCTAGTCTGACCTGCAGCAAAATTTGACCCATGCCTAACAACCTGACCTAACCTTGCAGACCATTCATTCAGCTGTGTCATGTTCTGCCAAGATTGGTTATATTCGTTAGGTGGATAGGGTATGCAAGCATTTGTTTAGATTAGTCAGGTCAGTTTTGGTAAGACGTCGGTCAAGTTTTGTTCTGTGTGGATGATTTGGCCGTACGCGAGTCTTTTTTACCGTGCAAGGGTATTTTTGGCAGTGCACGGCTTCGAGCTTTGATGCGCAGGCGAGTCCATGTTTCATCACTATTCAAATCCGAACATGGCATGGGCTGCCAAGTTGACAACCATTATGGTTTTTCTGAACCACCATTCAGATGACATTTGGTTGGAAGGCAAAAAAACGAGACCAATGATTTGATTTTTAAAATGGAAATATTCATTCGGGTGCCACAATTGCAACAAAACATTGTACATCTGTACAGATGACATATACAGACGTAACCAATAGTCCCCAAACACAGGAGTCATTTTTTGCAAGCTTTTCAAAAGAAATCATAAACCATGCTCACAAAGTTGTCAAGTGCTCAATGCACCACAGTGGTTTCCATGAGATCATGCCGTTTTACTCCACTTCTGAAACTTTTTTTGCACTTTTTGGTTTGAACTCTGCTATGAAAGCCTGGGGGGCGTTTCTGAGAAATGTTGGTGCAGTTGCTGGCTCCGGGCATCCTGCTGCATCCAGTAGGGGGGGGGGGCGTCAGATTAAAAATTATTGACAATACATGCTGTCAAATCACCATATGAACGATCAAGATTTATAATAACAGTTCACATCCCCACAGCACATGGCCAGGGCAACATTCCTCCAAGGCGGAACTTACTGTTGAACTGACCAACCGTAATTTCGAAAATGAAAAAAGTGCCCACAGCTCGGAAAGGCAATTGCCATCATAGGCTCATTGCGAGAGTCATCAAGAGAAGAAGCGCAGGGTCATTAGTTTTCGTTTTTTACCTCTTCCGTATAAATGAGGTCTCTCAGAAATTGGCATCAAAAGCAATGGACATACGCTGATAGGGAAATGTTGCAGGGCCTGTGTTCGATTTGAGGTCTTTTGATAAGAGAAGATAAGACATGTGATTATTTTTATTTCATAAGAAATTTTCATTCAACTGTTCAAGGCGAGATAGGTATTCCGTAATAATTTGTCTGGGTGAAAACCAGGTGTTGAAAATTTGCAGGAACAAGTGAGAGGATTTTAAATAAAAACCTGGAGAGAATGGTCTTGAGAAGTATTGTACTATTCGCAGGTATTTTTACAATTAAAATCGGCATTCATTGCAGTGGAATGCGTGAAACACAATTGTAGCATGCATACACATTGATAACAGACACATTGGTGCTTGATGTTTGGTGAGGAAGGGAGGAGGGGAGGAATCAATTATTGTGGGATTGGCACAACAAGTGAGAACGCTGTTGAAAAAATGAAGTTGAAAACAATGAATATGAATGAACACACTTTTTAAGAGGAATTATTATTCAAAGTACAAAATTGAAAAAATGCAGTACTTTTGTTCCAATGTTGGCAATAATTGATGAAATGAAATTGATAAAATAAGTAAATAAAATGGGCACACAATGAGATCATGGAGTTCGGTTGTTGTTTTAAAAAATGAATGGAATGGAAGAGGCTGCCTGCTAGTCCTTCAGTGCATCCTTTATTGCCAAGCATGCTTCCAACGACTCCTTTCTGCATCTCAAAACTTTCAAAGACGTTTCCAACTGATCCACCCTGTACAGTATAAAAATACAATAAAAATAGGTACACAGCAAGGTGATTGCTTTACCAGAAGAGGCAAATTAGGTGAAAATAAGGGAGCCAAGCTCAACTTTTGAATGATGTTTTCATACAATACAGTCTGGAATCTCATGAATTCAATTGCTTTGTCAATAGCTTTCTGAAACAGACTCATCATAAGTCAGGCTCGGACGGAAGCAATGCACAAACAACAATCACAAAAAACCCATTCCTCCACATCCATCAAGAATTGTGCAGTTCTGTTAAACACGTTTTTTCTCAAAAATCCACATCCTGCACACATCCGATCCGTAAGTCTTTGCAGTTTATCGTGGTAGCAACTGCTACTCTCCATTCAAAATTCACTTTCACTTTCACTTCATCAGAAGAAACCTCAGAGAACCTCACTTTTCTTGAGTTAGGATAGCCTATTCCTAATTTATTGTACGAGTAAAGCCTGACAGCCTAATTTGATTGATGGATGTGGGTATCACTT
Source organism: Sinentomon sp. SZTP_YWyxl (assembly GCA_030068105.1). Taxonomy (NCBI): domain Eukaryota; kingdom Metazoa; phylum Arthropoda; class Protura; order Sinentomata; family Sinentomidae; genus Sinentomon; species Sinentomon sp. SZTP_YWyxl. The sequence goes on from JASGXE010009824.1 coordinate 21,538, forward strand.
GGCTAGGTTTGCTTGTAAACCCAATGCTTCCAAATTCGGTCTCAAGTTCCAGCTCAAGCAGTTTTTTATAACATTAACGTGGCTTTTTGACAAATTTTAGGTGAAACATTTAGTTACCTAATGACTCAGCTAAAAGAGTCTCAGTAAAGTAATGAGCAATACAAGCATAAGTCTTGTTGTACTTCAAGATCATTTGGATGCTCAATGCAATGGAAGATCGTATGATTTATGTTTTCACATCAATCGACTAAATTATTATATTTTCAGCCGTTTTGGAAATTGTGCTCTGTGCACAATGCAGTAATCGATGTGAATTATTCTACTTCTTTTCTTGTTGCAACTTCTTCAAATCAACAGAAACTAACACAAAACGGGACAAAGAGAGAAACAAAGCAGAACTTTAAAAAACGATCGAGCAGGATTAGATGATCCCAACAAAAAACCAATTGAAGAACAAAAAAAAAGCAACCCACCTCTCTTCAGCTATCTTGCATTCATTGGCTAGCTTTGTCAATTGCACTGTGCTTGGCCATGAATTAATGAAATTGGGTTTCATTTCATCGATCACCATCTCTGATAATTTAACAACGCTCTCATCAAAGACCGGATTTGGTTTTGGTCCTGTCTGTTTGCTGTCCTCAGCCTCATCTGAAAATCATATGAGCGTGCATGAATTGTGTGTATGTGCGAAGAAAGATCACTTTACAGTAAAAATTAATTTTCATTTGAGCATTGACCAAGTTCCAGTTCTAAGGAAGTTGACTATTTGACTTTTAAACTATCGCTTCGTAAAAAAATGTGAAAAGAAATTCCAGCAAGCACAAATAAAAAAAAAAATCATAGCAAATGGCACCAAACAGGTATTGCATATTCGGTTGTTTTGTTACCTACCTGATAGCATTGCAACAGCAGCTTCCAAATTCTCTCTCAAACATGTATCGACCATTTCAAGCTGTTTTTCAGTATTCTGCATGTCATCTAAAAAGAAAAGAAAAGAAATTGCAAATGAGAATAAACTACATAACCTGTTTAGATTAGATTTTCAACCAGATCAAATACCAATAATGGAGGGTGTTGAAAAAGGAGAAGAAGAAGAAGAAGAATTGCATTCAAGCAGTCTTCCATGAAAAACCAACAGTAAAAAACCAAACGTTCTAACTGAAGGCTTCTAGATAAGTCAGGACCAAACACCTTGATCTCTTGAGTCTGACAAAGCAGCCCAAAAAGCCTGAAATAACAAAAATAAGTGGTGTGGTTGATCTAATTTTCCAGAAATCACAGCTTCGTTTCTGTCTGTCCCCCTCCCCCTCACACTTCATCAGTTGCCACGTGAGAGGGAACCCCAAATGTGGTGGCAGCAAGACGAGTTTTCAATTGCTGGGACCGGATCACCAACATCAAAAACTAATCAGCATTCGAACTGAATGGTTCGAGCTGAGTCAGTACCAAACACCTTTCATCTTCAAACACCTGACCTGATGCCCTGACTTCGTGGCATAAACCCTCAGTTCGAATGTTGATCAGTTTTTGATGCAGATTTTTCCATGAAATAGTGCTAAGGGGACCATGGGGGTAAACCCTACGCGTCAAACCTTCATCTTCAAACACCTGACCTGATGCCCTTACTTCGTGGCATAAACCCTCAGTTCGAATGTTGATCAGTTTTTGATGCAGATTTTTCCATGAAATAGTGCTAAGGGGACCATGGGGGTAAACCCTACGCGTCAAACCTTCATCTTCAAACACCTGACCTGATGCCCTGACTTCGTGGCATAAACCCTCAGTTCGAATGTTGATCAGTTTTTGATGCAGATTTTTCCATGAAATAGTGCTAAGGGGACCATGGGGGTAAACCCTACGCGTCAAACATTTTTGTTTCGACAGATTTTTTTTTGAAATTTTGCAGGTGAAAAGAGCATAAAAATGATGGAAGATTGATTTTTTTCATGTTAATTTGTGTGCCTTACACCGGAGTTACAGGCAAACAGGCACGAAAAAAGGCCATTGGTAAAATGCATCTCCTCCAAAACCGTCTGGCAGTATGAAGCCATACCTATTTCACCATGTGGAAGAAAAGTACCTTGTCTACAACAAAATAGAGCCACTTTTGCCAATTTGCATCTGGATTTTAATTTATTGCAGAATAAGCGTGACCGTACAGCTAAGCGCCTAATATTTAGCTGCTTTTCTGTGATCGCAAGCTAATAAAACCAAAATAGAGTTTAAAACTAAAAACGGCTCTACTTTCGGTTTCCTCATGAAAAATTGGTCCAGTACACCAAATTTGACCATTTTGCATGAAAAATTGTGGGAGGAGATGCATTTTGAATGCTTTCGCTTTTTGAAAAAAGAGAAATGCGAGAAAAATGCAAATGTCCATATCGTAAATGCCAGAATACCAATGCGACTGAGTTTCAGATAATCGGTTCTATCTCGAAAACTATTTAAGTTACAAAAAATCTGAAGAGAGTTTCAGAAATGGCAAAGTCGGGGCTATTTCATGAACAAAAAAGAAAGAACATATTTTTTCAATTTTCTGCAAAAAAACCATGGTTTACCCCCCCCCCCCTAAATGCAACCTGTCTTCTTTTTCAATATTATTTCCTAACAGAGGGATTTTCTGTTTTCTTGGATAATTGGCAATGGTCACCAGGAAACATGATGCACAAAGAGAAAGCACCGCACATCTATAATTTAAGAAAAGCATTGGCGGAGTCGATCTCTGAGCTTTTTGGTCGTGTGACTGGGGTTTTTGGATGTGTCGGCAGGATGAGGTGCATCATCGGCACTAGATTTTTCTAGCTTTGAAAAAAAAGCTCAATCAACATTTGATATACATCCAAAAATCATCATAAAAACTGGATGTTTCAAATCTTCATGTAACGGATGTCTCTTGAACATAATTTTGCTACAATGCCTTTTTTCTCAACTTTCTGAACCCCTCAATAATTCTTTCAGGAAAGCAGGAAATCACAATGGCTTGCAGTAGAAATGAAACTTTTCATCGTCCTTGATGATGAGACATTCTTTATACCTATTGGTTGCATTTTCGTCAACTAGAATCTGCACCAGGAGTTTAAGTGAACGCAGATGCAGTCATTGTTTGTGAAGATCCCCAAATTGAACACCTGTGTGTATTAGTGTTTGGCACAAGAAATTTTGACCAAGTATCTTCACATGAGAAAGAACACGACACTTGACACGCATCTTCACATGACACGCATCTGCTTGTAGATCCCACTGCCCGCCGTCACATTGCCAATTTAGTCACTAAATTTTGAGCTCGGAAAGGGAACGAATGCATGCGACACTCATCGCCAGCCCTGTGCTTTTGTGCCCTGTGACTTTCATCCGCTCTCTTCACTCAAAAAGACACATCTGATGTAATGTCCAATAAATAAAGCCGTCAATAAGGCCATAGAGGCGACCCTGAACACACCACCTAAAGACGTCCTGCAACATATCTCTGAAGCATGGCAAGACAGAGACAGGACACGACCAAATGCAACCAAACTGGAGAGGAGGATCCAAATTTGAAAAAAAAAAAACCAACCACAAATGAAACAGAAATCAGAAGATGAAGACAGCAAATAAGCGATGACAGTTTCAGTCCTTTTCAAACAGCCATCGTAGCATAGCTCATAGCTCAAGCTCAGTGGTAGAGCTCTCTCCACTCACTTACCTAGCAAGCGGTCGTGCGTGGGTTCAATTCACGTAGAAGGCAAAACATTCTGATTTCAACAAGTTCTCAAACCAAGGATGTTCACAAAACAACAGAAGAAAGATTTGCAGTTTGGCAGGCAAATAATGTCAGGCACCCATCTTGTTGTTCCAATAAGAAAAGCAGGACACATTTTGCTGATTCACATAAAGAGTTCACTGCCAGCAGTGAGATGAGATCATGCTGAGAACTATTGCAAATAAAGTGTTAATTGCTCTTTCTATGTTGTTAATTGCTCTTTCTATGTCAATTTGAATAGCTGCCCATACTGTCAGAACAGGCATGCAGATGTGGAAAGAACACATGTGTGGGTCTCCACCTCCAAAGGAGAAGTTCAAACTTCAAAGTTTTCAAAATTATAGGTTGCCATGCAGGGGTCCCATGTTGCTGCGATTTGGGACAATCAGTTTGCTTCCAGTGAGCAAAATAATAATAAAAAAATGCACACCGTGTGTGACGACCATCCGGCAGCTGCCTTAATTTACTTCTCTTGCCATCACACATTAGGGGTCCCTGCTGTGTCTTTCCAAAATTTAGTCGTCTTTCTGACCCTGCATGTCTGTCGACGTCCCATGCACATTGTCATGCGCTGTTGATGTCTTTTTTTTTCGGGAAGAATGCTGCAGGTTGCAGAAAAATGATGGATGAGACCATGTGTTTGCACTTTTTTCTTTCTCGCTCAAAACAAAACGAGAGCTAGTTGGTCTGCAAGAGTGCAGACATCTCACCGGAAGCGATGCTCCTGCATGTTCATGCGCAAGCAAGGGCTGTGCTCTTCACCCTCCCACACAGTTTTTGAGTGAGTGACACGGACACAACAAGAAGCAAGTGGGTGGTATGCATATCAACTGTGCAAGAAGCGGCACAACTACTCAGCAGGAGGGCGATTGAAAACTGCATTTCAGAAACAGTTGCCTCTTTTGATACCCATGACGGTAGAAGTGCATTTTTGTAAAGAAAAAGGCATCCTGATTACATCAGGATATGGACTGATGCAGGTCTGGATTAGAACGACAGGACTGAACAAGTAAAAACCAAGATCAATAGCAACGAATCTGATCTTATGCAAAGTCATTTTATTGAGGTAACATCATTTGATGCAAAAGGTGTTTAATGAAACCATTTTGTTGTCTTTTACTCATATTTGCATCTACAAAGATGCAAATTCAAGGTGTGTTGGAAATGTTTCAGCCTTTTTATATAATTTTTTATTTTAGAGGCAATCCCCCCATCATATCAAAATTTGGTTTGTTCCGAGATGTTGGCCTGTTTCAGTTGCGCAAATTGTTCAAACTGACTGCGCCTGTTATGTCCATTTCATGTGTCGATTATTTTAATAATTTTCATGCCTCGTGAAATAAAAATTTAGAGAAAAAGGCTGAAACAGTATTTCCAACACCCCTCAAACAAGGGACAAGGGAGGCTAAAACAAAATTATGAAAAAAGACAAGGGTGATAAAAAAAAAAGATTTTCCATAGACAAGGTACCAAAACTGAGTGACCCCACCAACCAATCAACCAACTAACCGGTTAAAGGTTTCAAAATTTGCAGTTGACTATCTACATGTTTTCTCACTTTCACCTTTGCAGTTATGCTTTCATTCAGCTCTTTCAACTTATTCAGCTCAGCAGTCTTCACTGAAACAAATTCCCAACGTTCCGATAGTTCTTTCTGGTTAATGAATGGAGAGGGGAGGGAAGGGGTAAACAAAATGGGGAAAAACAAAAATATCCGCAATTCCAGATGCAAGTTAAAATAAAATAAAAAAAACAGTCCTGATTGTGCAGTACTTTGGAATGAAAAAATGTTGCAGAAGGATAAGTTTTTTTTTCTGACAAATTTCTTACATAAACAAGGGCCTGCAGCAATAAGAAAGACATTCATGATAAAATCCAAATTAAAAAAAAAAAAGAAATATGGGTCGTGAAGAACAGATTGTATCTTACGAAATGAAGATTGTATGCCATGCGTGTGTCACTTTGCTCGTACATGCGTGATGTGCGTGATGTGTGTGTGTGTGCGTTTGAAAAACAGGTATTGATTTCCCACTTGAAGAAAAGGCTAAACTTTTCCAGGCAGGTAAAAAAGCACATTTCGTGCTTTGTTTGAAGGGGTGGGTACAAAATGTTTTATGCCATGAAAAGGGAAAAGAAAGACGTTGTTTGTTTTGATGACATGTGCAGAAAAATATCATGAAACCAACATCCTAAACTCTGAGAGGTGAGAGGAAGAAAAGAAAAAAAGACATTTGAACCTTCTTATATTGTACAGGGTGATTCACAAAAAGCACTAGGGAATTTCTTCAGTCCTGGCTGATGCTACAAAATATCATGAACACGGTGTGCATAAAGCCAGACAAACTGTACCGCGTCGAAACTGATCGGTGTATGCTCGCCTTTATATCAAAGATCATGTTCAAGGCTCACCACTGCATGCCTTTCCGTCTGTTTTTAACCTTTCCTTCGAAGTTGGGCGCGATCATCTCCTGCAGATTGATTTGCCTGTTCGACAGCAGTGGGAGGGGCAAAAATGACGCAGTGCGGCTGTGTTCTCCTTGCAACGCAGCCCGCAACATTTTCGTTCGCAGCCCGCACCACTGCCGATAGTTTCTGAGGTGCATTGAAGTTATGTGGGTTGCATACTGTTGTCTGTGCACTGCTTGACCATTTGCTCCTGCAAATGTGGCTGCACGGGGTACAGCGATGTACGAATAAATGCCTCTGTAAAACAAGAAAAATACCTGAGCATTTCAATGCACACATGGCCAATGCACGCAGGCAGGCCCACGTTGAATGGTATGAGTCAGGAAGCTGGAGGGAGGGGCATGTGTGGAGTAGACTGGAATAAAGATGATGGAACAGAACATGTCCGAGCGTGTTGTATTTTATCTGATTTGATCTCTTCGTCGTGGAATCATGGAATCGGCAATCGCCATTGTCATTGCGCCGTGCTGCAGAGGCCACAGTGCACGAAATCTTTTGTCCGCAAACAGGGCTCATGCCTTCGGCTTTCCCTGCCCCTGCATTCGAGCAATGTCAAGAAACTGTCTGTCCAGACTGGTGTTTTTTCTGAATCACCCTGTATATTGAGAGTCAGTCCGTCAGGCGTGAATCACTTCTTCTTCTGTACAAGCAAGATGGGATTGAATTGTGTCAGGTCAGATGAAGTGATCAATCCTCCAAAAAACAAGCCCACCAGGTAACTAAACTAACAACCTAAGCCATCCAACCAACAGCAGTCCCATGCAGCCTGGGAATGGGTGGAGGAGGGGGAACCACAATATAAAAAAAATCATAATCTACAAAAGAGGAAAACACCTTTTTTGTTTGCCCATTCTTGACCCGATTGCTTGGTTGAAGTTCGAAGAGTACCTGAAGTTATTTCATGCCAAAGAGGGGCACATTCTCAGTTCGTCATACACGTATGTCAATGAAAGCTGAATACTCAACAATAATCTAATTTCCGGTGTGGGTCGTCAAGGCTTAAGAGGGGACCTCCTCTTATCATCAGGTAAAATTTTTTGTTTTTCACCCGATTTGGTTCAAATTTTGCATTCATTTTAGACAAACAAAATACATTCAGCACTGTGGAAAATTTGGCCACAGCTTTCCAAAGTTATGAACTCACAAAGAATAAAAGGGAAGTGCTCAGCAAGAAACAGTCAAGGGGCATAATCATTATTCAAGTGCCGAAGTTCATATTTTGCTCAATTGAGTAAAACATCATGCCAAAGGTGCTGACAGAGCCAGATTTTTAACATTCCATTCCATCTTAGTTTGTTGTGTGTTGTGCTTAGTTTTACTTATAAGATAACTCGCCTTCCAACCGCATATACAATATCTGGTGCAGCTTTGCCGTTTTCTGATGATGTCAAGTACCTTGGTGTCATACTTACCAGCACACTAAATTGGGATAAGCATATTGATATCACAGTTAATAAAGCAAATTCAGCATTTTTTTTTGTTAGGCGCACATTCCAGAAAGCCAGTAAAACAATTAAGGAATTGGTCTACATTTCCCTAGTCAGATCTTTGTTGGAGTATGCCTCTGCAGTGTGGGATCCCTTCCGGATTAACCAAGTCGAGAAGCTGGAGAGGGTCCAGAGGCAGGCTGCTCGCTTTGTAACTGGTTTTTTACCCCGGGAAAGCGTATCAGCAATGCTCAAGGATTTGGGCTGGGCCCCTCTCGCACTTCGCAGAAAGATTGTGAGGAGTTCAGGCCTTTTTGCAGCACTTAACAATGTGGGAGGTTGGTCTGGTGTGAAGGAGTTTCTTGTCCCGGCAACATAATAAAGGAAGGCATGATCATGACTTCAAGTTAGGGGTAGCATGGACACGTAGGTATGTTGGAAAGTTTTCATTTGTGGTCAGGACATCAAATGACTGGAACTCACTACCAGCTGAGGTTTTTGGCACTGGGTGTGACATAAATGTAGACCATTTTAAACGCAACGTCGAACATTGGCTTTTGCAAATTGATTGAGTGATGCTGAAATTACATTTAGAGTTAAGTTCTTCATTTTTGATTAGCTGATTGGTTGTCATATTGTTCTTGTTATTGTTATCCTTCCTTTTAAGTGCTTACATTGCAATTTTATGTTTTCATTCATCCTTGCTGATTTGCGCCGGAGATATCTCCAAGCAAATTAATAATTACTAGGGGGCTGCGCCCCCTACGGGGGCGTTCAGTCTCCACGGTCATTTATCTGGGCATAAATAAACGACGCGGGCATATATTACTTCCCTGACAATCTCTGACAATAATAGCAACGAAATACTTCCGCAAATTTCGTTTATTTGCCCACTTGTCTGGCTCACGTGTGTGCAATTTGTGCTTTAACCTCTTTTGAGAAACCCTTACTGCCGCCCTTTTCGGGACATTTTGAGCACTTACATAGAAAAAAGGTTTCAATTTACTTTTGCGCTGTATGTAAAGTGGTGGCGGAATTTATGTACCAATACATGTGTTTTTCCCATTTATCTGTTGCCTCCGAAATTTCTTTTTCTTTCTTTTTATTCTTATGCAGGCAGCAGAAATTAAAGCGCCAGAATCGGACCAATCTTTCCAGAGGCGCCAGATTTTTTTGACCTCGGTTATAAAAGAGGTTTTTAATTTCTACAGTATTTTGTGCAAAAATCCTTCCACCCACCCGACCTCTCTCTCTTCCTCCCTACCTCCCTCTCTGTCTCTCCCCCTTTCCCCTCTTCTTTCCCTTTTCCTCCCCTCACCCCTCTCTCCCTCCCCCCCCTCCTCTCTCTTTCTTTCTCCCTCCCTCCCTCTCTCCCCCGCTATCTCTCATTCTTTCTCTCTGTCGCCCCACGATCTCGGCCACAAAACCAAACTGTTTGCATTCTGCGTGAAGCCTTGTGACTGTCTGAACATGTTTTGACGATCGGTCGCTACATTTTCCTGTCAAGCAATGTCTCGCTTCTTTTTTTCAAACAGCCAGGCAAGGTATTGTGACAATTTCGCTTGTCGGCATGCATTGCTCCATTGATGAGTGGGCAGATTGATCGTTGATGCATGCTGGATGTGTAATTTTTTGGTGTCCACACATGAATCAATTGTTACATTTGTGACACAAAGAAGCATGAACCCCTCACTGTTTGAACAGTCGATGAAGCCAAATTAATGCTGACCACGTGACACCCTTTCTGTGTGCCTGCCCATTTTTTAAATTGTGCAACTGTTTTGAAAGCAATATTTCCGTTTGCTATTCTCCGCATTTCCCCCTGGCAGGAATCAGGCCGCAGAAGGCCCAGGAAACTGCCTACCTGCATTTTAGAAGAAGTGCTTCTTTGTGCTTACCAAACATATTCCTAAACTTGAGAGAAATAGGCCCACATCCTGGTAGAAACAGGCCCATGGATCGATTGCACAGCTCCCATTTAGCCCGAGGGCCATAGTCGAAGTTCGTCGTGGGCAAATCTTGCAGGGAAGCTGAATTTCCTGTTTTTGTTGCTTTCAGGTAATGCGCATGTTTTAATGAAATTGGTGCTGCATTTTTCTGAGCAAGTTGGGCAAATCAAAAAGTCTCATTGTTCCACACGGGTTGACCGGTGTTTTGTCATTTCTAATTTCATGGCAAACGCCTTGCTCCATTCTGTGCATGCATGGGCTTTTCTTTCGCGATGCACTCTTTTCGTGTGTTTTGCAGCGAATCTCGGCATTTGACAGTCTTGTCAAAAGTGTCCACTTGACACAGTGTCCCATGCTCTACGTTGTTGTTTGGTTGCTAGCGGTGATTGTCATCTTTTTCCCGCCGTCGATGATCCGGTACTTACGGATGTATCTCATGATCGACTCGTCAAAAAGTTTGGGGCCCTGACTGACTGCACAATCTGCATGTTCCTGCAAAGGGCAAGTCCAATACGGCGGCGATTTTAAACGCACAGAAAAATTGATTAAAAGCAAAGAAATAAGAAAAAACAACAACAAAACAGGAGATTCTGTTTGCCTCAGAGCCGGCTTTCGTCACGAGTCCGCCTCCGCCGCTTCCGTGTCGCGGAGGCGGCCAACACCCTGCAGAGGCGGCCTTTCCAGCGATAGGGGAGGGCCGTTCGGTAGGCAAGGGCGCCGGAAGTAAAAAATTTCAGGGGGGCGAAGCATAGGCCGCCCAGCGGCCCATAGCTCGGGGGGTCCGGGGGGCGGGAGCCACCCGGCGGGGATCCAAGGGGCGGAGCCCCTGGTTGGGGGTCTGGGGGGCGAAGCCCCCCAGAAGCTCTCGATATATGCGAAAATTTGCTACCCAAAAACAACTCTCAGAACAATTGCGGAATATGAAAAACTCAATAATCACTTCTACCTACCCGTGCCATAGTGACAAAGGTTTTTTTTACAAATTTTGAGTAAAAACCACAAATATCCCTTCAAATTTGATCGAATTTAGCTCAAATCTCCAAATGATTAAGTCCCGCCCACTGATAATTTTCAAGCAGTTTTTCATCACATAATGAACAATTGATTTCAATCAATCGATAAAGTAATCCGGTTGCAAAACAAAGTTTACACAGCTCTCTCCCAGATCAAAATAGTTTTTTTGCCTTTCGGACCACTGTGAAAAATAACACGATACACAACAGCGCAAAACCATCTTATTCCTCCTGTTGTTCGCCCGTGTTATTGGAACGGTCAGTGCACACCAGTCCACTGCAATAGGAAAAGTTTGAAGGGAGAAGAAGAGTTTTCTCCCAATGCCACATAATTGCCACAGCCGTCTTCTCTTCTTTGTGACCTATATGGGTGGACCGGTGGACCTATTTGAAATCACACTCACAAGAAAAACGGCACAGCGCGAACGTCACAGAGTTGTTCGATCATATGGTGTTTGGAGCAGAAATTGCAGCAAACAATTCAACAACATATGCCTTTGCCAGTTTGCCATCAGCAGTGCAGCTCAGGTCCGCCGCAGATCCACGGAAGGGTACGGAACAAGCAAGAGTCTCATCACTGACCCTTTTCTTAAAAATGAATAATTCCACATTTTCAGGTATAAAATGTGATGATCACACTTCTGGGGGTGATTCAAACAATAACCAGACTGCAATGTGCTGCTGGTGCAGTGGTGTATAACCTGAGTAAACACATGAGAATAGAGAGAGGAGAAGAGAGGTGTAAGTTGAATTGGGAAGTTGAGGAGTTACATTGCATTCCCTCTGCAAAAAGAGGGAATGCATGAAACCACATTGCAGCGCAGCATTCAAAGAGTTCGGTAGGCAGTGTTGTATTGGGAAAAGGTCATTACAATTTACCCTTTACCACAAGTGAAAATTTGGAATTTGTCCATTTGTGAAGGAATGCCCATTGTGATGAGATCATAGGTGGGGCAGTGCGGGACCTGTCCAGACACTTTACAATGGTGGCAGCATCTGGGTTTTAGGAGGGGCAATGCCCCTCCTGATTTTTTCCAGGGGGGGCAAGCTGCCCCTCCTGCCCCCCCGGCTCCGGCGCCATTGTCGGTAGGCGGCCTGTCATGAAGCAGCAGAGGGGGTGGTCGTGAGGTTCCCTTTTTGGAAGTGTTTCCTTTCCACATGCTTCGAAAACTTTGTGGAGCACGCGCCAAAGTGCGCCATTCTGAAACATGTACATTTGGGACACTGACCTCCACATGGACCATCCATGTGGAGGTCAGTGTCCCAAATGTACATGTTTCAGAATGGCGCACTTAGGGACGTGCTCTACAAAATTTTCTGTGCGAAATTGCGGATGTGCCCAGCAGTTTTCGGATGTCTCCACGGCCTGTCAAATCCTTAGTATTGTGGAATGTGGACACATCGCTTCCCGCATTTCCCATTTCCTTCATTTGTGCGCTGCCGACCCGAAAGTTTTCAAGCTTGTTCAACCTTGCCTTCTCTCACTTTCATTCTTTCTTCCGCTCCCCGCCTTCGTCAGTTTGTTTGTCTCTTTGCAGTCTGCAGATATGCCACAAAAAAATATCAGCGATGAAACAGTGAATCGCGTGTTCTTGCGCAAGCCGTTTTGAATCATTCAAGCAGGCTGCCTTGCCTCCAAATCCTATTCGATTTGCGCATGAAAAGCACTTTCGTTTCTCCAGCCGAATCGCATCTTCGTTTCCCTTGGCGGAGAAATGGTCATGTGTCGCAAGGAATGGAAATCCTCTGTTAGTTTTGGTTGAGCGGATTTTTTCCAAGAAGGGCGTCGAGAGAACCAACCTCGGACCAACCTCTGCATGAATGGAGGACAAACTTCTCTTTGCGGCACTGCTTGCATCCTTGCATTTGTTTTTTTTTTTCAAGAGAGCAAGGCGATCGGCACGCATGCACACTTTCCAGCTTCAACCAAAACCGACCAACCACAAAGCCAAGCCGAAGGCAGTGGCTGGTTGGTGGTGGGCAGGTGCGACTTCATGGAGTTGATGATGATGATTGTGAAAAGCACATTGATCGAAAACTCCACGTCAGGCACCAACACCCCACCGCCCTCGCGTTTGCTTTGCGTTTGCATTCTCGGACAACAATGAGGAAGGCCAAGGACGGCCACCAGTCAGATGTTCGTCCGATTCGGCATTCAAACAACTCACATGCGACACGCCTCCTCCTCATCGCTGTTTGCAGTGCATGGCCGCTGTTTGCAACAGACGAAAAGTGGCGAGGAAATTACTTTCACCATTTTTCGATCTTTCATACAAAAATGTGAAAATTTTCACGATTTCGGATTCAAAATGTGAGATTTTCATAGGTGGAGGTTTGGCATCAAATCAGAGATGGAAAACCATCGGTAACGGTTCCAAGGTCCAATCGCATCTTTCCACCTGATCTCGGAATCGCCGACACCGCATCCACCGCATCTCAAGTAAATGTTTTTTTTAAGTTGTGCATTGGTTGGGCAGAGGTTCGATAAATCGAAAAGTTTTATTTTGAGACACGGTGGATGCGGCTGTGACAATTCCTAGATGCGGTGGATGCGATGCGGTTGTGACAATTCCGAGATGCGGTGGATGTGTTGGAAAGATGCAGTGGAGGCGATGGCAGACAGGACTTTACCGCAAGGAAACATGACCTCGACCTTATCAAACTGCACCAAACCAAACGCAATCAAAGTTTGCCAATACCCAACTAAATCCACTTGAAAAAAAATTCCATTTTGAGATGCGGCTGGACAATTCAGAGATGCGGTGGATGCGTTGGAAAGATGCGTCAGAGGCGACGGTGGAGAGGTCTTTGGAAATCATGAAAAAAACCAACATCGATGTTTTCCGAGGTTTTCTCAGAAAAAGTGGTGCAAGTAATTTTCTCGACACTGTACACACAGAGAAGTCATTCACCTCGCGAGTCAAGTCTCCTGGGAGGCTTCTTTTTGAGGCTTCAATCTGGAGGCTTCACTTTTAAAATAAAATAAATAAAATTTTTGAACATTATTGTATTAGATCTATCTATCTGTTTTCCAAATTATTGAACTGCTTTTACTAATACGCGGCACGTTACAGGTTAACCATCCAATAATCGGTAGTTTGGCTCAAATAAATTTAATGAAACTCCGGCTCTGTCTGTTCCTTCAGCATGGTTTTTTACATCAGTCAATCAGAGTGCAAAATTTGACCTTTCAAGCTCAAAAATGTAAATGCTGCAGCAATTCTGCTTACGTGAGAAACGAAAAACCCATTTGAGGCAAACGATAAATGTTTGCAAGAAAAAATTCAATTGATTGAAAATCCCCAATCGTTTGACGTACAGTCCTCATGCCTCTGACCATAAAACCATGCCAAAACCCAGATTCAGCAAAAATGTCACATTTTTTCATATACAGAGATAGGTTCCTCCTTCAGATCACTGTGATTGAGCAGGTGGGCCGTGGGAATGGAAAACGACTGTGAGCAGTGAGCACGATTACTTCCAGTTGCAGTCGGAGGCCTAAAGAAAAACAGGACCAATTCAATTTTCCAATGTTGAGTGTTGCCCTCTCTACTTAAATTGGATTGGGGTCTTTCTCTGTAGGTAGAAACGATCAAATGTGTTTCGCTGTCTTGTGAGCCTCCTAGTTATGGCTATGGTTATGCTGTTGTTGGGATGTGCTGAGGTGAAGTTTGTTTTGTAGATCGGGGAAACTGGCACTTTGGTCTGGTAATTGAAAACTGGAAAATGCTGAAAAGGCTGACCCTAACGAAGACGTTGACTCTCCACTTTTTCGGGTGAACGATTCAGGATGTTGGAAGAAGAATTCCCACCAACATAAAGGGAGACAGTTTCCATCTTTGAGATTTAGAGCAGATTGTTAGTTTTGTTTTATCTCGATGGCTTCATTGCATTCCCAGCTCTGTGTTGTTCTCTGGGAAGTTAGGTACGATTGCGGTTCAATTTCCCCTGAGGTCATACACATGTTTGGATAACATGATGTGATGTGAGAGTGCAGACAGATTCCGCTGTTTTTCAGCGTCGCTGGAATGTTCCTTTAGCTGCTGACCAAAGGATCCCTTTGCCTGGCCTGCATCAATTTGTCCACATTTGCAGGTGGACAATTCCATTTTTACACACAACGTCGTTTACTTCATGGTAACCATGGCAAACCAGTGGGTTACCATGGTAACCGTCGGCTGAAAAAGAGATGCTTTTTTGCCAGTTTTTGGATGGTTATTGTGTGTAAATGGGGGGGTCGGAGCAGATTTTTTCACTGAACATTTTTTGTTTAGCTTACTTTTGTGAATATCTCCTCGAAAAATGGTATTTTTGCGGCAACCCACCATCTTAATATCTCAGTTATTCCAAGACAACCACAAATTGAGCTTTTTTGGATTATTGGGGGGAGGGGCACTGCGTAGAAGTAGAGGCTCCGAGGTTATTTAGTCACTGAATATTTTATGTTTTACTTGTTCCGTAGAACCTGTCCTGAAAATTTGAGATCTAGGTACGATATGATGAAGTCTAACCTCCCCAATGAATGTCCCAAATGGGCCCATTTTGGGGAGCATTACGTGGAAATTGGGGTCCGTAGCAAATTTTTTTTGCTGGTTCATTTCGATTTGTTTTGCCGTCAGGAACATCTCCAGGATTTTTGGCGAATTTTTTTGGGACACCCTGTATATGGATATCTTAAAGACTCCGATCGGCAGCATAGTGGCAGACCACGACCAGGAAAAGGTTACTTATTTGCAGAGGGGTATCAGCCCACCACCTAGTTGAAAAACATTTCTTGCAAAAATAATGCATTTCCAGCATCGAATGAAATATGTGGGTATTTTACCGCTCCAGTTGAGGTAAACATCCCACCTACCAGAACCCACCCTCCCTCTAACTTTCTACAAATAGGGCCACTTTATTGAGATGAAAATAAAAGAAAAAAAAAACAAAAAAGAAAAAGTTCCAGCAAGAAAGAAGAGGTGAACAAGCAACAAACCAAACCTCAGCATTCTGTTGAAATGTTTCAATGTCTTTGTTGATCAAGTTCAACGAATATAAGAGATCAATATATTTGTGCTTCAGCAAATTGTACTTTGTTTCAGAGTCCAATCCTTCAAGATCATTACAATCCAAACTAATCACACTGCTATCATCATCATCAGACGATGCCTGAAAGGGAATACGTAACAATGATATTGAATTTAAAACACACAACACACACAGTTTAAGTGAGGCGGGACCCTGCCTGAAAAAAAAATCTGCCTATGATTCCTGCCTGAATTGGCTGATTTTTGAAAAACAAGTTGAGGTTACAGGGCAAATGAGTTATTGGTGACTCATCCAAAAATTGTTCATGATGGTCCTTGAATGCAAGATTCCCATAAGGAATCCAGTTTCCAGTTTCCCGCAAGGAATATCCAGTTTCCCTAATGGAATATCCGGTGTCCCGTAAGGAATATCCAGTCAATCATGCCTCATTTTTCAACATGAAACAATGCCTGGTTTTTGCTGAATAAACGCAACTGAACTGCCTCCACTTTTGAAAAAACGTCAACCGCACGTTTGCGTGCCGATTTGCCAGCAGACAGAAATTCGTTTAAGATGTCTACAGGATGATTCAAAAGTCACGATAAATTTCATTTGTTGGCTTCCTATTGAATTTTGTTGCTATTCCTGGTCATGTCTGCAACGTCAAAGTGATTTATTTTGTTTCCAGGATGCATGCAGTTATTGTCAGGTTCGGGGAAGTTCTTATTATTTGGTATTGTTGCAAGCCGGAGAATTCGCAAGGTGAGCATGTTGAAAATGTTCGTCTCTGCGGAGACAACGAAGAACGTTTCAGGTTATCAGCGAAATTTTCCAGGAAGGTCAGCCGGGTCGGCTTGACCCAACATGCATGTCAATGAAGTGGTTGGTGGACACGTTCCAGAAAACTGGTACATTCGCCGATGACTCCCTGGGCGGCCACAATTGGACCCTGAAGAGCGTCTGGCATTGTGCCAGAATTATTCTCGAGCAAATACTCGTCCCGCCTGTTTGCTCGATTGCCCACTGTAGAATTTCAGAGGCTTATGCGACTGAACCCGTTCTCTGGAATTTGGCAAGAACCTCTTAGATGTGCAGGCTGGGACCACCCGGTCCGGATCGGAGTTGCTGAAAGATGTCGCTGGCAGCATGCAACATTCAATCGCAGTCACCGCAGAGACGAACAATTTTAACAGGCTCGCAGCTTGCGAATTCTCCGACATTCTACAACTCCAGACAAGAACTTCTGCGCAATTTGATGATAACTGCAGCCTGGGAACAAAATAAATTACTTTGGCTTTGCTGACATGACCAGGAACAGCAATAAAATTCAACAGTGAGCAAACAAATAAAATGTATCGTGACTTTTGAATCACCCTGTATAACTGCCAAGCGTAAACTATACCATTGCAACTGACCAGCCCATTCAAGCATTCGAAATGGGAACAGTTATTCCTTGTAGCTGAATAGCTCTTTTCCTGAATCCATCCAAATCCAAATTGTGAGCATTCGACTCATGCTCATATGTAGTGAGCAACAGTAACACAAATCTGTTTGGAAACAAACCAATCTGTTGAACAAACTTTATCCATTCCCCCATAAATGTGAAATTGGCCCATTTGTTGGTATTCTTCAGCGTGCACGCTACGTTTCGGATAGTTTTCAGCACCCAAAAATTTCAGTCCGTCTGTTATCCGGACTGAAACGTGCACTATTAAATTGCCATGCGCTGATTGGTCGACTTGCGAGACCTGAAAACAGATTGCGTTTCCTTCATTTATTTTTATGGAACCAAAAAAAAAATAAATGCTAATGGATAAACTCACAATCTTTTTCTGTAAATTTCGGCCATGCCACTGGAAACGCAACCGGCACATTCCAAGAAAACAGCCCCATTCCATTGGTTTACGAGCGGTTTTGCATTTTGTGTTCATGTTATAAAAATCCATTGCGAGAAACTGTATCAAGGCAGAATGTCTCACATCTGGACTATCTTCAATCCCCTCCGGCAAACTGTCCGGATGTGACACAGTGTGACGGGCAAGTTGGAACGTGAAAACTATTCAGACATTCAACAAACATTGTGACGGGCAGATTGGATGCCATCAATAAATGTAGGAGATTATTGTTAATGAAAAACCCTTTTTACCTTATGTGAGCTAAAAAATCAAATTGATTGATCAGAATAAACCCAAATCTGTTCAAGTGGATAGCTGTAATTGTAATGGCCAATGCAGCAACAGATTTTCTGCCACAAAAAATGGGCCAAACTCTTTTGATGCACTATTTGAAAAATGATGGACGAAGAAAAGACAAGCGAAGGGAACAGATAATGGAATTAATAATTAATTAATGTGAATTAATAATAATTCACATTCATTTCAAATTAATAGACCACCGTTCAATCCATTCCCTGCACTGTCCTATTGATGCTGCCAAAACCATGAATGGATGAAATTCAACCTCCTCCCTTTCAACCATTCCTCGCTCTCTCTTTGATAAACTTTTCCAGCACTTTTCCTGCAATCGGACTGAGAAAACATGGGGAATTGTGCAATGACATGATTTCGCAACAGGTTTTTTGCTTCAGGCTGTCCTGTTCAACAAGTTAGTTTAACTCCCAAGCTGATCATCATGCCAGATGCTGGCATTCCAGTCAATGAAACTGAAAAATTGGTGTTTTAAAAGTCAAATCTGAAAAAAAAATAAAAAAAATAACGGTTGGATCAACCAACCTCCTTGTTTGATGCTGCAGATGCAGATCTGTTGTGACCAGTGAGATCTGACATTCCAGCTCCAGTCTTCTTTGATTTTGATTGACACTTCTTTTTTGCTTCATCTGCCAATGGGGCTGGGGCTGACAAGGTTTTGAAACAGAAATACGAGTAGAGAAGAAAAGGCGAACTGAGCAACCCATCCACAGACCATTCTCAGGGAAAAGAACACACCTCTTTTGACATTAGCTTTGTGCTGTATTCGTAGCTGTAGTGTCACCAAGAAGCGAAAGAGAAGTTTGCATTGACTGGTGTTAATAAAAACAAACAATGTCTGACTAAGCTAGGTCACTTGCTAACAACCAGAGATAGAACTGGCCATTCTTTCCAAAGAGGGTAAGGCACCATGCCACATCTCTTACTGTACAGAGTAGGGACTTGCAGATGAGACAAGCCCATTGGGGCTCAGATCAAAAACAAGTAAATTCGGCATTGATTGGTGACCAATGAAAATATTCTGCTGATATGATGTTCAATCAGGAAATTCGTGAACAAACTAAAGCTAAAAGTACTGTCGAGGACCTGACTAGAGACGGAATGCTGTCAAAGACCGAGCACATTGCATGAATAAACATTATGGCTAGTTATGTGGCTTTTGCTTGGATTAAGGTTCTCAATTCTCAGCAAAAACTTTTTGCTGAGAATGTAGAGTTGAGTTGGTTGTGTTTTCAGGTTCCCTTGCAATCCAGCTGTGGCTGCGGGGGCTCATGCCTCATATAACCTCTAATCCCAGCCCCTAGCCAGTGGCGTAACAATCGGCGGTCCAGATGGTGTAGTGCAGGGCCGGAACCTGGGCCCAGCAAGGTGCAGGGGCCCCGAAATATCAGCTGCAAACGGGCCCGCCGATTGAAAAAAAGAACACAACACTAAATAAAGAAACCCTGAAAACCGAAACAAAACAAAAACATTCTCTTCTCCTTTTTGAAAAATGCCTATTCAAGCATTCATTTGATTTTTGAAGCAAAACAAAAAATTGGGCACCAACCTAAACCCTAACCCAACCCTAACCTTAATAAACAGCGGCATTAGCTATAAAATTGACCACCCAAGAAAAAGGTACAGCGGTGTCAACCGCTAATCGCAAAAATGCCTTCAAGTTTAAAAAAAAATAAGGCCATTATTGGGCTTGCTTTGCATCCCTTTTGCTGTGAAAACCGAAATTCATAGTTAGCCTACTTTGAGCTCCTTTGCCGCTGTCATAGTAACTGTTAATGCTTCTTTTCTTTCAAATTTTCGGAGTCCAGAGAAAATTGAAGTTCAGCAACAAGTGCCTTTTGAAATGGATTCAAAATTTCAAATATTCTTTCGTGTTGTGGACCACAACCATGACAACACAGTTCAATTGATTCCGTTCTGACAAAAAGGGCACTTTCCGGCCTCGAGGCCTCCATTTTTTAATGATTTTTGAAGATGCACAGCATTATTGTGTGTTAAAACGTGTTTCAGTAGACGTTATTAGACGTGAAACTTGCAACTGGGCACAATCCATTTCTTGTTTGGGCCACTGGAAAAAAATTGAGAGAAAATGCGTGGATCCGATCGGGGGACCCACGAAAAAAGTTCGCACCTGGGCCCACGGGAGCGGTGCTACGCCACTGCCCGTGGCACAAATTATGATTTTTAAAAAACTGAGAAAGTTAAGAGATTTTGAGCGTAATCAACTAAAAAGCAAAACAAAAACTGGTAAAATGTGCAAAACAACCATATCAATCAGCAAAAATAGGGCAAAAAATCACCAAGAAATTTTGGGATGCTCCAAGTAAGACAAATCACTGGGTAGGTCTCGAATTCCAGGAAAAAACACAGGACAAGGTGGAAATCCTGGCATTTTGTAATTTAAATCTGAGTTGTTATTTTTTTAAATTTTATTCACATTTCCATGTTTCGCTGTTGAATGACATAATTTGACATTTCTGTTCACTCGGGTTGATTCATTTGCATGTGCCTCAAGTTTTGTTTGCATGTTTTCTTAATTAGAGTGTGGTGGGTTAAAATTGGACAATAACTTGGGCACATAATGGACTGCTTCCTTGTAAAATTTCTACCTGGTAGGTTAGTGGCTTTCAAGTTATGATGATATGGCCAAAAAAGATACGAACTTTGGTGCTAGATTTCTAGACAAAGATTTTTTAACCTACTTTGCACCAACCAAAGTATGCCAAATTTAATCCTTTTTGGCTGAAGTGACAGAGACCGTTATTCACATTCAACTTGAAAGGTGCAACTGGAATGTCATTGTTGTGAGGTATGGAGATAATTTGATAAGTTTAAACTCTACGATTTTTGGTTGACGTTGATCCCCGTGGTTTCACTTCCTTTGGTCGCACAATGTTTCTTGGACGTCACGTCCTTATCATCAATCATGTGCTGATATTGAGCATACGACAGCTTTGATGAGAGCACACTCGATGTCACCGAATTTGCTGATTGGGCAGAATCTGACTTCCTCCTGCTGCGCTGGTTTCTGGTAAAGGGCTTCCCTTCCATGAATGGTGGAGTGGGTTCCAGTCATTTGCATGTGACATGGCACAGTTTCAATGTTAGAAGATGTGCAAGCATGTTGGGAGAAATCTGCTGTGTGCATGTTTGCAATTTTTCTGACATGCTCATCCAAATTCGAAAAAAAAACCTTTGATTTTATTCAAATCACCACTGTGAGTCGGAGGTCAAAATGGGGCAACATTTCATTTTGTGCTTCAGGGAGTCAGGACCCTTAATACACCCCGGCCTTTATTTTGTGGATTTTTCGAAATAAAGAAACACCCTAGCAACACGAAAGAAGCATCAGATGAAAATAGCAATGGTTCAACAACCAGCAAAGTTAGTGTAATGGCCAAAGAGGGACCATATAAGGGTGCCACTGGCATGGCAGGCAATTTCCTACCTGATGGGACAGCAAATTTAGGTTCTGAACAGATGGAAATCCGAGAAATATCATACTGAGGAATTTGAAGAGCCCTGTCTCCGGTTGGTGTAGATGCTCTGCACAGGCTTTCCCTCACTTGGGATGCAGATGATGGGGCAGGACTAATTGAAAAGAAGAAAAACAATGAGCACAAAAAGATACGGAAAAATATGACAACACATCATCACTCGCAGGCATGACATCTAGGTAAAACAAGCTCTAACTCTCACATCCACATGCTCATTAAATTTATGTCCAGAAAACAAACAGTCAACTACAGCCACTCAGAATGTGCTTTCAGGAGAACTCAAAACAAATCCTATTTTTCGCTCAGCATTCTCTCTCTCTCCCACTTCTCTCATCCTTCCCCCCTCCCCCATGTCACTCGTTCTGACATTTCCAGGTCACTTGTTCCTGACAATTCCACTTTACCAGGTCACTCGTTGCCTGACAATCCCCTGACTTTTCCAAGTCACTTGTTCCTGACAACTCCACGACTTTTCCAGGTCACTCGTTGCCTGACAATTCCACAACTTTACCAGGTCACATGTTGCCTGCCAATCCCTGACATTTCCATGTCAATTGTTCCTGACAACTCCACGACTTTTCCAGGTCACTCGTTGCCTGACAATTCCACAACTTTACCAGGTCACATGTTGCCTGCCAATCCCTGACATTTCCATGTCACTTGTTCCTGACAACTCCACGACTTTTCCATGTCACTAGCTGCCAGACAATTCCACAACTTTACCAGGTCACACGTTGCCTGCCAATCCCTGACTTTTCCAAGTTACTTGTTCCTGACAACTCCACGACTTTTCCAGGTCACTCGTTGCCTGACAATCCCCTGACTTTTCCAAGTCACTTGTTCCTGACAACTCCACGACTTTTCCAGGTCACTCGTTGTCTGACAATTCCACAACTTCACCAGGTCACATGTTGCCTGCCAATCCCTGACATTTCCATGTCACTTGTTCCTGACAACTCCACGACTTTACCAGGTCACTCGTTGCCTGACAATTCCACAACTTTACCAGGTCACACGTTGCCTGCCAATCCCTGACATTTCCATGTCACTTGTTCCTGACAACTCCACGACTTTTCCAGGTCACTAGCTGCCAGACAATTCCACAACTTTACCAGGTCACACGTTGCCTGCCAATCCCTGACATTTCCATGTCACTTGTTCCTGACAACTCCACGACTTTTCCAGGTCACTCGTTGCCTGACAATTCCACAACTTTACCAGGTCACATGTTGCCTGCCAATCCCTGACATTTCCATGTCACTTGTTCCTGACAACTCCACGACTTTTCCAGGTCACTCGTTGCCTGACAATTCCACAACTTTACCAGGTCACATGTTGCCTGCCAATCCCTGACATTTCCATGTCACTTGTTCCTGACAACTCCACGACTTTTCCAGGTCACTCGTTGCCTGACAATTCCTCAACTTTACCAGGTCACACGTTGCCTGCCAATCCCTGACATTTCCATGTCACTTGTTCCTGACAACTCCACGACTTTTCCAGGTCACTCGTTGCCTGACAATTCCACAACTTTACCCGGTCACACGTTGCCTTCCAATCCCTGACATTTCCATGTCACTTGTTCCTGACAACTCCACGACTTTACCAGGTCACTCGTTGCCTGACAATTCCACAACTTTACCAGGTCACACGTTGCCTGCCAATCCCTGACTTTTCCAAGTCACTTGTTCCTGACAACTCCAAGACTTTTCCAGGTCACTCGTTGCCTGACAATTCAACAACTTTACCAGGTCACACGTTGCCTGCCAATCCCTGACATTTCCATGTCACTTGTTCCTGACAACTCCACGACTTTTCCAGGTCACTCGTTGCCTGACAATTCCTCAACTTTACCAGGTCACATGTTGCCTGCCAATCCCTGACATTTCCATGTCACTTGTTCCTGACAACTCCACGACTTTTCCAGGTCACTCGTTGCCTGACAATTCCACAACTTTACCAGGTCACACGTTGCCTGCCAATCCCTGACTTTTCCAAGTCACTTGTTCCTGACAACTCCAAGACTTTTCCAGGTCACTCGTTGCCTGACAATTCAACAACTTTACCAGGTCACACGTTGCCTGCCAATCCCTGACATTTCCATGTCACTTGTTCCTGACAACTCCACGACTTTTCCAGGTCACTCGTTGCCTGACAATTCCACAACTTTACCAGGTCACACGTTGCCTGCCAATCCCTGACATTTCCATGTCACTTGTTCCTGACAACTTCACCACTTTTCCAGGTCACTCGTTGCCTGACAATTCCACAACTTTACCAGGTCACATGTTGCCTGCCAATCCCTGACTTTTCCAAGTCATTTGTTCCTGACAACTCCACGACTTTTCCAGGTCACTCGTTGCCTGACAATTCCACAACTTTACCAGGTCACATGTTGCCTGCCAATCCCTGACTTTTCCAAGTCACTTGTTCCTGACAACTCCACGACTTTTCCAGGTCACTCGTTGCCTGACAATTCCACAACTTTACCAGGTCACATGTTGCCTGCCAATCCCTGACTTTTCCAAGTCATTTGTTCCTGACAACTCCACGACTTTTCCAGGTCACTCGTTGCCTGACAATTCCACAACTTTACCAGGTTACATGTTGCCTGCCAATCTCCCTGACTTCTCCAGGTCACTTGTTCCTGAAAATTCCACAATTTTTCCAGGTCACTCACTCGTTGCCTGACAATTCCCTGACTTCTCCAGGTCACTTATTCCTGACAATTCCCTGACTTTTCCATGTCACTTAAGTTGCCTGACAATCCTGACTTTTCCACGTCACTCGTTTTCCGACAAGCCCCCGACTTTTCCAGGTCACATGTTCCCTGCTAATTCCTGGAGTTTTCCAGGTCACTCAATCCCTGACCTTTCCAGATTACTCGCTCCGTGCCTTTCCCAAGTATATCGTTCCCTGACAATTTCATGACTTTTCCAGGTGGCTGTGTACACCCTGCTCAAGCAAAAATATGTTTACCTCCTCTTCCCTTTCGCATGATGACGTACAAGAGCAGTTCAAACATGGCAATGATAAGCCAGCATCCATTGAGATTAAACCAAACAGGAATTATTTTGACGTTAGATCAGGCTTTAATAAAAAAAAACACACCACCTCTATTTGAGGCTCAACACTGCATCATGCAGGTATATTGGAAGTCACCTTCTAAATAGGTTGCTTTCTAAATAAGGACTTTCAAGGACAGTGACGAAAAGTTAGCCTGTTCTCTGCCAAATGTCAAAATACCATCCATGGAATTTTCTCACGTGAAGTGTTCTTCGAAGGCTCATTTTTAGGCAAAAAAGGACTATGACGAGGAAGAGGAAGAAATGGAAAGAAGAAATAAGGGTAGACTTTGCTAATGAGATACACAGCAATGAGAGAAACTGACCTCGGCAGACAAAATGCAATTTCAGATGACTCAGCCAGGCTAGAGCAACAAGCAACTAGTGATACTTTTGTGATGAGAGGTTCCTGAAAATGAACTTTGGAATTATTTACACCATCATCCGTTGAGGTCATGATATGATGCAATGACCAGAGATCTCTTTAGCCAGCAAGCTCAAATAATTCCAAAAAAGGAGGAAGCCTGTTGGAATCTGAAGTGGAAAAAAACAAAGGAATAACAAGCCTGAGAATGGTGCTTTGTAATCCAAGAGGGGTCTCCTGTGCACTGCATTCAATCAATTGCTGGAAAGAAACATTAGTGTTGCTCTGCATTGCGATATGATTGCGCTGTGTTTCGTGTGAACCATGCCAATCCCGATGGATCGTTTTGGCCTCTGTTTTATTGATTGTTTTTGTGTGGTGTGGTTGATGTGTGAGGTGGCCGGTGTGAATGAATTGAATTATGTCATGCTATACTCAAAACTCACCACAAATTCAGTCTTCAATAAGGACCCTTCTTTGTGTAGAGAAGATGGCTCAAATCGGAAAAGAAGAGGTTGGGTGGGCAAGAAACTGAGAAGGGACAAGCCTACGAAAAAAAGGCTCGACAATTCCAGTTGGCGTCAGGCCAGTCAGAGCATCATTTTAGTTTCGAGTTCATGGAAAAAGTTGAAAGTACATCCATGTGGGCCTGCCGCAGGCTCGAAGGTATTCGGGGTGTGGTGCAGAGTTCCAAATTTAAGGCAGGCAGTTTTAGACACTCTGGTTACTTTGCTGAGCTCTAATGTTTCAAGGCTTGCTTGCATGGATGATATAATAAAGTTTGTTGTTTCCTCATTCCAGTTCCAGTTCTGCCAACTGTGTTCATTCAAAATTGGCAGGATGCCATTTTCTTATGGTACTTCAATATCTGGAGGCAGGGGGACCAATGAGTATGCTGTGCAGGCAGAATTGGAAGTACTTTTTGCGAGCTGTTCTGATGTTCTGATGTGAAGTCCATGAAAGAAATCAAGAAAAAAGTTTGCGAGTTGAAGAGTGTTCTAAAGTTGGTTCAGCTTTGAATTTGTGAAATTTGGCGTAACCGTGGGATTTTCTGTGGCGTCCAATGAACGAAAGTTGAGTTATGCGAAATTCGTTGAGAACGGACTTTGGTGCATGGCTAAAAAACCTCGGATTTTCATAAAATCTAGTGCTAAAGTAGATTAAACTTCTTTTTGCATATATGGTTTGTTGAGTTTGGGTCCCACTCTGATGCAAAACTGGCAGGTCTTTCAATTACAGGGTGCTCAGTGATCTGTCAAAATGGAATTCCCTGATTTTCCCTGACTTTCTCAATGCACTTTCCCTGATACCGATTCGAATAGATTTGGGAGAAATTTGAAATTTTATTTTGGCAACGTCAAGGGTCCAGAAACTTTTTGACAAATATTAGGACATTGTATGACAAATTTTCCCATTATATTGGACAATACAGGTCAGTGTCAGGGCCAATTAAAAAGTGCCAATGATTTATCAGACATTTTGTACCAAGACTCTCGACACCTTTTTCAAGAATTTCCTGGCCAAAAAGAAGGAAAAAAGTGAAAAAGAAAACCCACCCATCTTCCACCCACTTGTTTTCTTTTTCACTATTTATCCTTTTTTAAGAGTAAATGCTTTATTTTAAATCAACAAATCACGAATAAATTGAACGACAAATAGGAAAGAAATCTGATTACACAAAAATGTTAGGAACCAATCCATACCGAATTACACGTACTGATTACATTTGGAGTGCCCAAGACAATTTCAGGGATGTTTGTTTTGTTGGGATTTGAACAGGAAACAACGAAATGCAAACTGAAAAAATCACGTCTGCGCAATGAGCGACTGGAAATGTAACCAGTATTTTGGGACTATTCGTATTGCAAAAAAATAACAATAAAAAAACTAAGAATTTGTTTTGAAAAACGATTTCAGTCCAATTCCACTGGTTTTACAAAATAGGAAATTAGGATACCTTTTCGTTTGTCCATTTTGACGGATTCCTTGACTTGACAAAGATGGGCAAAAAAGGTAATTTCATATTTGTAGTTATCAAATGCTGTTTCCAAAGTCCGTACACCAACTGGGCAGGAAGGTACTTCATGAAGCAAGTTTGACTTGCTTTAGCAATTGATAAAGGAAGCAATTATTGATAAGTGCACAGATAGAAAATCGTCAATTTGCTTTAACTACTTGCTTTGAGCAGTGTTTGCTCACGCAAACAAAGTCTTGCCACCTGCAGCAAGTCAATCTTGCTTTATGAAAATCAGATGGAGTTTTGATTTGCAGTGGTCTCGACCTGCTGCAGCCCTGTCAAAAATAATTTTGCCCTTCCACTATCTCCATTGAATGGGTGAAAATGAAAATGAAGAAATCTGCGGATGCTGCACTGTAATTTCATGGTGAATATGATAGTGGTTGCCGCCGCTGTTTATCCAAGGAGGCCAACTTTATTGGAAGATCCCGCATCTGTTTATCTAGGGCAGTAATTTTTTAGCTGATACCGCTGCTGTTCATCTTGGGTGGTCAATTATTGTCGTGGATGCCACGGCTGTTTATCTAGGTTCGATGAAGCTGCAAAGTGTGTGCTGCATAAAAGTGAGTCACACTTCTTGTAGCACATACTTTGCCAAGAAGAGTCACTGACAGTGGAAGAAAAATCAGACAGAATGCCTCAAAATAATTATTTGTTCCTTCATTGGCATCATTGTTCTTGCCCCAAAATCTACCATGTCACGGAGGCTTTTTCCCTGATTTTAAAATACTTTCAGCCTTTTTCCCTGATATTTCCCTGATTTTCCCACCACCACAAAATTCCCTGACTTTCCCTGATTTTCCAGGTTTTCCCTGATCGCTGAGCACCCTGAATTATTATTGAATGGCACTTCCAAATCAAAAGAGAAGCAGCAGTAAACACTTGTCAATTATTTGATGACAAAAAATTGCTTCTTGTCCAAGTTTATGCTGGAATCATGGCCCACTGTTTCATCATTTTGTCTCCATGGTGATGATGCATTAAGAAGCATAGTCAGGGCATAAAATTAAGCTTCCTTTGTGTGGCTGGTTTTTTTTTATGTTTTCGATTCACAATAGAAGCTGAAACCTATCCCTCATCTGCTCAAGGTCAGGGATGACTGCTCAGGTGAATAACGTAACAGATGGGGTTTGAAGATCCATGATTTGTGTTCACTTCCTACATTTACCAAATCATTGTCGTTGGCAGTTTGGTCAATTACCACTGACTTTTGAAAGGCTAACAATATATCCTGTGGTAAATTTACAGTTGACAACAACTGAACTGAGATAATGATGTATATCTCGGGTCTCTTCGTGGAGTTGACTGAAAGAATAAATCGGCCGAACTCAATGACGCTTTGCCAATGGCATAGAAAATGGGACTTTTTGCAGGAAAAAGGTCAAATTTGTGGAATTTCGTTACAAAATGTGAATTTCGTGCCAATGACTCAAATCGTTTTATCGTGGAATTATAAAGACGTTATCTGGCTTCTCAAAGGCACAATCAGCAAAAAAATGTTGAAAAAAAAGTGGAAAAAATCACATTTCATTTTTTTGTGCTCAGAAAACAATTGACCCAGAAAGTTGAAATTTAAAATGGAAGCACTTCATAATGGGTCAAAGTGAGTATCAAATTGGAATAAAATCGGTTAAGAAATGCGGAAGTTTGTGTTTTGACCCCACCACCTCCCACTTAAGAATCCAGCTGGGATTTCTTTCAGAGCCTTCCCCTTCCCCATATTGATTTGATTAATCTCTTCAAAAATAACTCACTCCTGTCCAAGTTGAATGAGCGAGAGCAGGGCGCTTGCCGCCTGCTTGCAAAAAAACAGGACATTTCTCGAAAAAAAGTAGGACAAAAAAGTAGGATACAAGCAAAAAAGTAGGACGCTTATTTAGGAAAGGTGTAGGACATGAAACACTAAAAAAAAGTACGAACTTGGAAATCAAATGGTGTCACTGATGGACTCAGACATTTGGACTCGTGCAACTAATTTGTTACGAAAATATGCATTCTTGTGAAAAAGTTTCCGGTTGCAGTTCGGAATACCTGCCGACATCTGAAAAAGGCTGAACTGGACGAGTTTTCACACACGCTCAAGTGGCCAAAATGGGATAGGAAGATGAGGACGGAGAAGGTAGGGTAGGATAGGTTAGGATAGGTGTGTTGGGATAGGTTAGGTTGGGTTAGGTCAGGTTAGGTTAGGTTTAGTTTAGCTTAAAGTGTATCTGAGAGCAATGGTGAAAACTCGTTCAGTTCAATGTCGGCAGGTGTTCCGAACTGTTACCAAGTTTCCAAATACGTATTCTCGTTGACCACATTAAAAACAGGTATCGATTGAAACAAGGGGTGGGGGAGGAAGTGGAAGGCCTCAATGCTACATGAGCATGCGTGCTGTGTGTGGCAAAACGGGGAGGCATTTATTATTTTTTATTTTATATATGCACGCTGAAGAAATACGAATGAGGGTGGGCAGCAACCCAGGTGGGGCCTCTCAATGGTGAGAAGAATCATTGCAGAGACTGAGTCTCAAATTGTCAACTTCTTGCCAACAATTTGTGTGAATGACGTTTCAGCTATGTGTGAGACCCTTCTCCGAGATTCTGTTCTGAGGCCCACAAAAAATTTTTGAGGACAGTGATCATGCTGCCCACCCTCAATCACCACTGCCCCATACCTCATCGACCTTCCACTTCCAAAAAAGACAAAATTTAAGATGAAATATAAAGAGACAGCAGGCCCTGCGCAGCACATCGTAGAAAAAGTAAAAATCGTCAAGAGTTTCCCCCTTTATTCAAAATCCATAAAAATGGAATATTTCCTGATCTGTTGTGGCATTCTGCCAATTAGTTAAATTGTGCCTTCAAATCTCTAATCTGTGTAGAAACTGCACCGATTTGATTTCTCTTTCTGTGCTTCAGTTCAAACTTCACAAGCAAGCAACGTTCAACAGCATGGAAAAACGTTTTTTTCACCGACATTTTTCCAATTTTTCGAAAAAGTAGGACATTTTGATTGAAATGTTCAAAAAGTAGGACAAAAGTAGGAAAATGAGGACATGTTCAAAAAAGTAGGAAAAGTAGGACGGGCAATCACCCTGCGAGAGTGAAAAGTCTCTCAGTATCTTACTTCAATTCAATTCAAGTCAAAGACAAACAAACCAGAAAAAGGCAACAAAGAAAGAAGAGGAAAAATCTAAAGGCAATTGCCAATTGTTTGTCAATGAATGGGGTGATTGGCCTGATGGTGGTGGGACAGCAGCAAATACAAACTGCAGAGCACTCTGAAAATGGTGAAAAGGAATCGTCACCGCCAAAACGAAATTAGCCATTTCAACCATCTTTTGCGATTTCTTTATCATTTCAGTCGATTGAAAGGCACTTCTGGCAATTGTGAATGGGCGATTTTACACGAAATGTGAAAATTTCCACGAAATATCTCCTTTTTTCACGATATACCTACATGTGAAAACGTCGTATTTTTCCTTTTTTAATTAAGTGGCAAGCATAGTGCACAAAAACACTTGAAAAAAAGCTTTCTTTTGCTCTTTTATCAGTCTCTTCTTCAGTTCATTTACATCATTTTTCTGAGGTATTGTTCAGATGTTCAGATCGCCAAGCAGTACTCATGGCCGCCGCCGGTCCTTTGGTAAGTGGATATACTGTGGTGACACGAAGCATGCAACAAAAATAACCTCTCTAGGGACGAGACAAGACGAAACAAAAGACAGCACAAACATGTAAATTAAAGAAAAAACACGGGGGAGGGAGGAGGGGAGAGAAGAGGGGAGGGGAGGAGGGGAGAAGGGGAGGGGAGGGAGGGAGGGGAGGAAGGGGGGAGTGCATCTGCTAAACCAACAGACACACAGGCTCCTTTTAATTGAAGTTATTTGTTAAAATACAAACAGCAGTTCAAAAAAAGATACAAATAAGACCTAGCCTAGTGGCCCTCTTCGTTGTCTGTCCTCCCGGAGGCCCATGCATCCTTCGCCGGAATGGATGCCAAGGCCAATGCTAAGGATTCATACAGAACCTGAGAGTGTCTCTATGATGCACCCATCATAATTGTCTCAAGCGTTGCCAATTCACCACCTTAGGTGGCTTGGCAACCATAACGGGTCATGCGACGGGAACGCGAAGCCACGGCATGCCCCATCATTTTTCCAATGTATTGTTCCTGCAAAATTCAAAGCAATCACATTCTAAAAATGACTGAAAATGTGTTTTTGACAGGTTCTAGCCTTTTTATTTCCACCGCCAAATAACGAAATTTTTAGAAATTTTCCAAAAATTATCACCATTTTCAACATATTCTTCTAATTTGCATTCGACTTGGCATTTGGCGAATGCTGATGTTATTTGTTTTCTTCCACCTGTGTGGATTTAACTGCAGTTGAACAATGAGCAAGAGATGCTTTTGCATTGCCAGACAAAAAATTGCAAATTTGAAAGATTTTATAATTTTGTTTTTGATGTTTTTGATGTTTTTGCCAGTTTTGGGGGAAAATATCTTGCTGAATTCAGAATTCGGATATCTGCAACAGTTTTGACACAGTGAAGGTTTTTCGAGATGCCACTGCCACCAAAACAACTTACAAAGAGCATCTTTCAAAGCGTTTCTTTTGTTTTCAGTTTTGCCGTCAATTTTTGCTTTTCATTGGCTTTATGTTACAGCATTACTTTCAATGCAATTTTTCTTTTTCAACAGAGGACGATCTCAAAGCCAATTTATTGATCAGTGGAATAAGTCCAGTCCCTGATGACCAAAGTGAGCTACTTATCAAAACCAACAAGGTGAACAGTGAACATGGAGCAAAAACTGACAAAAACTCGATGCATTGGCAGTATAGAAGTTTAATTTTTTGTGGCACAAAATGCAGTAAATGCCCAGTGCATCATTATCCAGCAAAAACTGACTGTATACATTTGGGTCACACTGTATAATTACTTCAAACAAACATACATTTTTGATAAGTCCCAAATGTATCTATGCTGCTAGTCTCTTTGGCCCATGCACATAAACACAAACAACAACAAAGACAACCTTCTTTTTGAGTCACTTTACGACAGAGAGGTCTTCTAGTTTGAATTATTCAGTGGTAGACAAACACATAATGAACGATGGTACCACCTAGGCCACCAGAAGATATGATTTTCAATCCTTGTCTGCTCAGTCTATCTACTCTGTTCCCATTCCCATTGTTTCACTCCCCTCAATTGTATATCTCACTGGGAAGTTTGAAATCTGATTTATATCATCTGAATTAAAAAGCTCACCTATCAATAAATTTACCATGCCCACATTAATGGGACCAACGACCTACTTTCTTCAAACCTTCGAATGAACAACAAATACAAAAATAAGTTTGTTAATTAACACCTACCCACAACGAAGAGTAGGAGGAGATTAATTGGGTCGGTTCAGCCTCCTGCACCCACAGTCCCACGCTCTTGGGGAGCATCAACGGAGCAGGTACATAATATGATAGCCATGTGTGATTTTCAAGAACCCAAACTTTAAAATTGCTTTTGTCTCAGAGTACTCTGTCTCAAACCTGCATTCAGAGAGAGGCCCTCCTTCGGCACCCGCAGTCTCATACCCCCTTGCAGTACTTGGGACTCTGCCTCAAATTTTTACCTTGTAAATGCAGCAGCAGCAGCCTTCCAATATCCCAGGCAATCCCCCCCCCCCCCCGATCCCTGCAAAATCTGACTGTTTACCCCCAACCTCACTCAGAACCTTCCCTTTAGGAAAGTCTGATCGATTTTGCTTGATCAGTCTTGAAAAAATGGTCAAATTCACCAAAGATTGTGATGTCACAGATCATTTAAAAGTCAGGTGAAGGTGGTAAAAAAAATATTTATTTCAGAAAATTTACAAGCATGAACACACGAGATGCACTCGTAAGATACCCTTGGACCACATTTCGATCTATCTGCCAACAGATAAGAATGGAGGAAGGACTATCCACAACAGTATCTTCAGCACTGTGTTGGTGTTCTAATGGTCATTCAGTCCTGGAAAAACAAACACTCTTCTTCAGAGTCTGAGAGCGATGCCAGTTTGAAAAGCCAAGCGCAGAGTGACATTAAACAGCTCTACCATTCCACTGCTATTCAGATGACCATATTTTAAATGTCCTGTCGAAAGACGATGTGGCAATATATTGACCAGTGAATGACACATCAACAGCCATCACTTTGTTATCATGTCCTGATAATTCCTTCAGAGGCTCCCACGTTTTAGCAGACCACACCTGAGAAACGTTAGAAAATTTTTTTTATTTAGATGGTCACCAGCCCACCAGGTATTGAAAGACAATAATAATTATTATTTTTACGATGATTGCCACGTTGGCAATTCCACGCTGGGAGGACATAGCTAGAAAATAATTCTCGGCATGCATGACAGCAAGTGCAGTTTATTGGCAAGGTAATTTTTTGAAGAGTGCTAAAAAGCATAAGTGCTCTACACTGTAATTATAATGATGTAAAAGCAAGCATTCGAAATGACCAAGAAAAAAACAGAAATAGCTCAGTTTAAAGGCACAACTGGAACTGCCAATGATGTGAACATGTCTGATTACAGCATTTTTTTGTTTCCCAATACTCCATCACCAAAGGGCAGGGCAGGCACCAATGCCATGAGGCAAAGAGGACAAAACTAAGTGAAATGCTGCAAACAATGAGCTTTCTTAGGAAAACATATTATTCTCGGGCCTTTTCTTATTAATGTCATCAAATGGTCCATTTTATGCTGATTCCAATGATATCAGATACAATGATTGCCATCAATCACTGCAGCTTAATTGGTTGACAAGCCATCGGGATTGCCATTCGGAAGCGTTTTTCTCATATTCTATAAAAAAATCCTCCTTATTCAATGAGAATTTTAATCGCTTTCTGTTTATTGACTTTTTTGACCACGTGGCTGCTTTTTCATAGCAGCCCTTCTAAAGCTGCTCGAAAAGGTA
The DNA here is from genome assembly GCA_030068105.1 of Sinentomon sp. SZTP_YWyxl. Taxonomy (NCBI): domain Eukaryota; kingdom Metazoa; phylum Arthropoda; class Protura; order Sinentomata; family Sinentomidae; genus Sinentomon; species Sinentomon sp. SZTP_YWyxl. Next base: position 55,247 of record JASGXE010009824.1, read on the forward strand.
AAAAATTGGCAGCCTTACTGAACTGCTAATAATATGCTGCTCTTTAGGCTTACATGAGCCAGAATTGTTGATTTTTAGTAGGCCTACTTTACCAGGGTTCAGCTATTCTTTCTAATGATGGCACAAACATATGCTGAAAATGACTGAAATGCATTTCTTTTTCGTGAATTTTGGGCTAAATCTATAAAAAAAGGCCAAAAAAGGATTAATTTTTGCACCCTTTGGTGCAGAGACCAAAACAATATCAGTGCAAAAGTCATGTAAACTTTTTTCCTCACATCACCACACACAAATCAATTAACCTAGAAAGTTTAAATTTTGTTATTGAAATTTTGGACTTGGTTCACTTCACAGTGGGTGCCCCCAAATTAGAATAAAATTTTTAGAAACACGGAAGCTTGAATTTTGTTTGACCGGCATCCCGAATGAGGAGGCTCTCTCAAAATTGTTCCAAAATCGAAATTCTAAACTGATGAGCTCATTTTTGGTACTGTGTGGGTTAGGGAAAGTGTTTAAAATTTAAAATTTAAGCCCTCTGACTCACCTGATCTCACATGAAAATTCAAGTAAAAACAGACAGAGTCAGAATTTCAAACTTTTAGCTCCAAGAAGCTGATGTTCTGCATGTGGGCCTAAGTGGTGTGATATGAGAAAAAATATGCAGCGGATTGTTTTATTAACTCGCATTAAACAATGTTAAGGGGGGGGGGTGTACCATCGATGCTAAAATGAAAACCACTCAACCGATATTGATGAAATTTTCTGGGCAAGTGGGGATCATAAAAAGATGGATCTCTGCCAAATTTGAGAGGAAAAACATAATAAACATACCGAAGAATATATTACTCTGCTCCAACCTAATCAAATTCGAGAGGCATTCCTGCATCATGGTGAAAATTTGCACGAAGGGGTAAAAAAGCATACTGAAAAACATTATGAAGCCAGATTTGCTATTCCTCGCACTCATCTTCCATTTTTTGAATCTTGCACAAGATGAATTTCATAATGCGGTAGCTCCCGAGTGACCCAGTTGCGATTGGGGCCTAACGCAAGTCCGATTCAAGATATCATAAATATGGCTTCATAAAAGTGACCAGGGCACTTTTTTACCCCTGAAAAACAATTTTCAGCCAAATCCATTGAAAAATGGCTTCCCCATATTCATTCGAAATGCAAAAAGCAATTTACGGATGAAGCATTGACGAAAACCACAGCTGTCTGCCAAAATTCAAAATGCTCCTGTGAAAAATCCTTTCGAGATAGAAGGAAATGGTTTGGAAATTTAGAAAGAGCATAAACAGACAATAATGTGATGCAAAAAATGGAATATGGAAAAATTTTCTAAATTTCATGTTCACCCTTAAGGCAAGGTCAAAGTTGAAAGAGCAAATTTTTCATTCTGGGTGACAAAATTCACCTTTCTGGCACAGAAACATTAACACATCGACAGGAAAAAATTCGACAGCAATCGAAAGCGAAACATTTCATTTCAAGGTCATGTGAAAACCAAACATGTCATGTGAAAAAATAAGGTCAAAGTGAGACATTTCATTTTGCTCGAACAGATAGGTACGTCTCTATTCAGATTCGTTGGTCAGATTCTGAATAAATGGTCAGCCCAACTCTGAAAGATCTCAAATCAGCAGTCCTTGGCAATGGGAGCAGTAAAATTCAAAAAAGCAGTCAATTTCCAGCTCACCCCCTTCTTTAATGGACTCTTCAAAAATTTTCAACAATTTGTTGCAACAAAATCAATGACATCTTACTCAAGATCACCCAACTGGCCTCAGCCCTAAAGGGCATTGTTCAACAGTAACATCAAGGTGCACTTCACAGTAACTTCCACATTTCTTTACCGATTTTGTTCAAATTTTGTACACATTTAGGTCCCATTGTGTGGTGCCTCCTCACAAAATTTCAACTTTCTAAGTCAAGTGGATTTTAAGTTACTCGTATGGTGACTTGGTCAAAAATAAGTTGACGCAACGTCAGTCAGCGCTAGATTTCTAGAGATCCGGTAAAGATTACTCTGAACCAAAGTATGCCGAAATTAATCCTTTTTTGGCTGATAGAGCCCGTTTTTTCAATTTAACCCAAAATGTATGAAAAATAAATGTATTTCAGTCATTTTCGGCATAAGGTAAGACATGTTTGGAAAAGTATACTCAAACTAAACTTGGTGAAGGAGTAAAAATCAACAATTCTGGCTGTTAGCCAAAAGAGCAGCATTTTTCTATAAGGGTGCCAATTTTTACCTCTCTAGCATAAAATACTCTGAGCAAAAGCAATCGAAAGTTCGAAAAATGTCAAAAAAGTGAAAGTGGCAAAAACGTACCTTGAATTTTGTGGATTTTTCAAAGTAATTGAAAAATACGCTGTCGCTCGGGAATCGTAATAGCAACCAATAAAGACACAACAATGGCAATTATATCGTTGGAATCAGCATGAGACGGACAACCTATTTGGTGACATCAAAAAGCGTAAAGTTCAAAAACCATGTAGTTTTCATTTTTCTCACCTCCACCCCCCCCCCCCCTTAAAAGAAGGTAATGTCCCTGAAAAAAATTGTCACACAAAGGCCTGCCGTCCCAACAAAGGCTTGGCCTGAAATTCATGGTCCGAACAAATGCTCAGGCTGAAAAATGCATGAAAAAGATAAATGTTAGAAGCCAGTCAGTCATCCGGATCCTCCTTAAAAAATATAAAAACAAAAAACTCTAATTATGCCTACAGAACCTTGGCAGTGTTGTCGTAGGATGAGGTGACCAAAAATTGACCAGTAGTGGGATGGAATTTCACTCCAGATACCAAACTGTTGTGTGCTGGAATGGAATAGATGCTGGTTCTCTTTCGAAGATCCCAAATCTTGCAAGTGTTGTCCTCACTGGCTGTCGCTATTTGATATCTAAAGAGGAAGAGGAAGAAACACAAGTCAGTTGGAAATTCGCTTTTTGTCGTTTTTTTTTTCTCTTTCCTACCTTACATAAAGCAAAGAACGTTTTTTTTTCAGTTTTAGGGGGCAATTTCCAAAACTCATTTTCTTGGTTTTACGTCTACAAATGGCTGTCTCTACCACTCACCTGGCATCTCTCAGCTTCTGATGACTGATACCAATACCTGTTTGAAGCTTTGCCCTGCTTTATTAGTGACAGATGCATGATTTATAATTATACCCAATGTTGGAGTTGGTGGGTGGGTGGTCAGAATTCATGTTATTTACAAGAAGTGTTCCCATTGGGGGGCCAGGTCAGGGAGGAGTTCATTTCGTTCAATCTGGTCCAGAGAAAATAACTGGTGCAAATCACAGCCAAATTGGTCCAATCTTTTTGGCAGGGACGCATTTTCAAGTTAAAAACTGGTATAAATTCTGAGTGGATATTCCAATTTAAATTACCAATTATTGAAATAGTAGTTTTTGGGGAAATTCCAGCTTTTCGATACCAACCTACGTCAAATTTAGACAGAAAAACTCATTTTGATGCTACCCACCAGTCCTGAAAGGAGCAGTGGATGATTTTTTTTATCAATTCTTAGTTAGTTCAGATTTTCAATTACAGTCCATCTTCAGTTGTCAAAAAAATTGCTACTCTCATGTTGAAAATCAAAACTTAACTGGAAGCGAGCATGCAAAGCCAGTTGACAAGGATAAGCAGTGTTTTTTGCAAATCAGGCAAATAATCCACAGCATGTTTTCTTTTCATAATTCAGCCTAAGGGGAGTCTCGAATGTTGGAATATTTGAAAACATTTTTTTAGTCTAAACCTGTCGTCATACACAAAGCTTCATGACCAACACTACGCGTGAACCCGTTTGACCTTATTTGTGTTTTTTGCACTTCGTTGAATAAGCGCTGTGATACAGGGTTGTTCAGATCGAACGCATGATCCAACAGAAGCATGCATGAACTCGTTTGTCTGCGACCTGTGAAAATGTGATATTGAGGAAATGAGATACACGCTCTTCGTTGGAGTAGCGCACCATCTCGGCGAACCAAAAGCAATATTCCAGTACGCGCGCAATGCACACGCAGCGGTATCAGCGAGTAGAGATGACCTTCAAAGAACACATGAATCACCTTCGCGGCGTGATCGGATTTGCAAGCAGGTAAAGGAAACTCGCCTTTGGACACTGGGAATCGTCATTTGCGCCGATTCAGGAACACCCTGTAGCCGGACCACAACACCTGAACTGAATTGCTAATTGGCGCGGGTCAAGAGAGTTCACGCGTAGTGTTGGTCTTCAACCTTTCAGTATGTTTCAGCCACTTTTAACATTCAAAAAGGCACACATTTCTCAAATTTCGACCAGTTTTTCAACAATCCACAAATTTCAACATTTTTATTCAAATACTCGCATGCCAATTTGGTTGGCATCAAATTTGGAAGAAGAGGGTCTCACATTGCAAGAGCAAATCCATTACGAGATTGTGAGAAACAACTGGCCTGGTGCCTTCACTTAACATAACAACAAGTACCTAGGTAACATAATAACATAACTGAGATGATTGAATTGAACCAAACTAACAGAATACCTACCACCTATTGGCCTTTTCAGATTTAATTTCACAAAAAAAAAAATTTAATTGCCACAAAAAAACTAGCCCATCCAGGGGTGGGGATATTTAAAAAAAGAAGCAACGATGCAATTTGGAGGGTCAGGTTGACATTTAAAATCTGAAGCAGAATTCCCTGCATTTTCCAGCTCCCTTCTCAGGTCTGAAATGAAATCCAACACAAAAAAGGCTGCCATGGAGAATGCAAGTGCCTCTGCCTCCAAAAAAAAGGCAATCCCTATTCCACAGTGGAACACAGCCATTGGTTACTTTGATGTTCTGATATGTTACGAGGATATCATGGATAAACACGAACCATCTCTGGGAAATCATGTTTTTAAATTCAAAATATATTTTCCATGTTGATCACAATGTTCCATCACTGGATCTCAAATAGAATGTCAGGATGGAACTTACCATTCACAAAAAAAGGTTGTAAATAAGAAGGAAATTTTCAATATTCAGTGGATTTTTCAAAGTCTTCCGGGTGAAAATTTACAAATACCTGGATTTTCCAGGTGGGTGGGTGAACATGAAAATATGGACAGAAAAAAAGGCGTTGCCATTTCTCTCATCCTGCAAGTATCATGTCATTCATTTTGGCTTCCTTCCTGACCATCTCATCGCTCTCTCCCCCGCTCTTTCTCTCCCTCTTTCTCTGTTCTGAATCTGTCATCCTACAGGATCCCCATTATTGTCCAATTACCTACAGCAAAACTTCAGTGTTTTGGTTGGGCGTTTTTTTTTTTTGCAGACACTTGACTACGGTAACTGACTTGACCTCCCGATACGAGTACACCTTCCCATGCTGAAAATAAAAGACTTCTTCTTGAGAAATTAACATTTCTCAACGAAATTGAGTTTTGTCAGCAAAATTGAGTTTAGAAATTGGCTTCAATCAAAAGGCAAGAGAAAACAAAGAAGCAGAGAACAAACAAAAGATGCAAAAGAGACAAAGCAAAACCAAAACCAGTAACCAACCCATCGGGTGAGAAATCAACTCCAAGAATGGTTTTTTGATGACCCTCCATGAACATGATGCAACGACCAGTTCTCAGATCCCAAACACGACCAAAACTATCAGCACCACTGTCAGTGTCAACACACGACCAACAGAGACAAGACAATTGATGTTGTTCATGTTGTTGATGTAATGAAAAAAAGGAAAGAAACAAACAAAAAATAAGAAAAGAAGAGATCAAGAGACAGAGCAAAGCAACATTCCCCACCACGGAAGGAGGGAGGGAGGGAGGGAGGGATGGGAACTTGTCATGGATTCAACAGCACATCATGAAGGTCAATATTCCAGCATGGAACGAAAAGGAATTTTTGCCCGTTTAAAAGGGAATCAGGAGACACGAATGACCAAAAATGGGATCACAACAATTATTATTTCTCAGCACTTCAAAAGAGAGAAGAGAGAGAGAGAAGAGAGAGAAGCTTAAATCACCTCAAAGTCGGTCTCAGAAGAGTGCACAAAAATTGTTCTCTTTGCCAAATGGCAATTTTGCATTTTTCACATTCTTGTTTGAATTTTGGAAATGAATAACTTTGCAATTGAATGCATTAGATTGAAATTTTGAAATTTAGTTAATTTGCAAGGATAACTCCTATGCTAATTGACAAACTTTAAAATGGATGATGAAAGGCCACAGGGGAACATATGATGGTTGACACGTTGCCAAACTCAGTGTTAAAGTTGTTTTCTTAATGGAGTACAGAGCTACATGGCAAAAGAACCATCCAAAGAAAAATCCAATTTTGTTTTTACTGCATATTTGCAATAAAGCTAACCAGTCAGCTAAGGTTGACAGAACTGCTCTGAAAAGGGAAGCAAAAATTAACAAAAAAAAGTTGAGAATCAACCAAATCAAGTCCCCCATTTGCAAAAAATATAAATAAAGAAATAACTAACTAACCCAGTTGCAGCAACTGATCCATCAATTTGAAATGCAATGCTGTAGACTGCTTTGCTGTGACCTTCCTGGTGCAGAATCTCCTGATCCATTTCCAAATCCCACAGTCGCCAGGAATTATCAAAACAACATGTGCCAAGGAAACGACCAGACGGATGAAAAGCCAACCTTGACACCCTGTGCGGTTTGTGCCCTTCCAAATCAGCCAGAGGGCTGTCACTGGATGGGGATGGGGTGGGTGGGGGTGGGGGTGGAATGAGAAGAGAACCAAGAACATCAAAATGTAGGTATGTCAAATGAAGAAACAGACATGAAGAAACCATTCATCTCATTTTGACATATCGTCTTTTGCTCCTGTTTAGTTGACCTCTTGCATGAGCCGTGTACAAATAACCAATGTCAGACACACCAATGCCCATTGGTTTGTCAAAATGTTAGAAATAAAAGCATGATAAACAAAATTTGCATTCAAGATTTGCAGACATATACTGTAAGATATCGATGTGTTGCACATGCTGCGCGTTGTTGTTATCGTTTTTCGGCTTTTTTCTCCATTATGCTTTTGCTATTCTGATATGATTCCATGCCAGGTGACCTCCTGTCATTCTGTTCATCGAACAAGGACAGGGTGAGCCTGTCGTCCGGGCCCATCAGCCAGGCCCCTTTAGGTTGAGCGTTAGCAAGGCCTCTTTTGGCTGGGCCACGAAAAGTGGCAAAGAAAGCTCACAAGCGCAAAGGTAACGGTCATGATGTTCTCGGGTCGCGCCGATTGTTGTGGCCTGGCGTCTAACATGGTAACATGCGAATTTCCCAGGCAGATGGATTGGCTACGGAGGCGACGTGAAGTGGACGGATCCTTCCTCAGATTTGAAAATCATGGAATATTTTGTCTGGGAATTGACGGAATGTTACATCTACTCGTTTCCAGTCGTCTCCTTAGTTGAACTACAAATGCGCATTTCTTTCGTTATGACTGAATTCCTGACACTTTTTTTACAACATCGCATTTCTCCCTGACAGAGGTTCACATCCACTTTTTGTCAGAAAGCAAAGACCCATTCCACCTTGCGTTCTGATTGAGATCCGAATTATGATGACGGGACAAAGTGAAGTTTTTTTTTAATTTCCCAAGCAAAAATTGACCACATCCAGTGCTACGCCTCTTCAACGCCCTGTACACAGAAGCAAGTACCCACAACAACCAAATGATTAAAAAATGAGCAAAAAATCGAACAAATCAATTGATGGTTTTGATTTGCGTTAAACGATGCAATTTTTGCGACCAAAAGCTCGCAGCATGTGCACGACTAAAACAATCTACTGTAGAGTGTTTTGGTAGGCCGGAAACACAGGGGATTACCGAAACTTTTCTTTGGAAACTTACTATCACTCATTGCACCGCTGCCTGCTCTTTTCCTCAACCTGCCAACCATGCATCTCACAACCACTCCCGATATGTGATCACGTCGCCCCTTTAGCACTCCTGCTTCCACATAGCCGTGTAATTAGCCTCCATATTGCACCCCCATCCCATCCTCTCCTTTATCTACTCTTTCTCTCCAACGGCCCTCTTTAGCTCCTTTCCTTCGCTTTTCCTGTGTCGTGTTCGTGTTGTTTTTGTGGTCGCACTGACAATGTTATAGGTACCATGTTGCTGGATCGGGGCACTTGCACTTATACTTATTCCTAGATCATCCTCGTCACTCCCTTCCTCTCTCACCCTCACCTTACTCTGAGCCACCATCCCTCTCGTTCATCACATCCTCTGCTTCTATGTCACACACTCATTATCTCCCTCTCCCCTTCTTTGCATTCCCATCCTTTGTCTTTTCCCCTCCTTCCCTTGGCATTCCCCTCATCCCAGTCCTTTTTGTGCAATGCAATGTACAGAAAAATAAATCCAGGTCGGTCTGAATCAATCTACATAATCTGTATAACAAGTCTGCTGGCTTACTTTCCCATGCCACGAACCAGAGCTAGGCGAGATGAAGTTGAAAAAAAAATTCTGTCAACCAGTAGGTACCGAGGACAGTTAAAGCAAAATAAATCAAAAAAGGGTTCTAATTTCAAAAGGACCATTCAACTTTTCTTACACATGCTCTTTTCAAAGTTGGAACCAACCAGACATTTCTTGCAAAGAAAAGAAAGAGCATTTTGGTTTTGGTTGAATCCAAACATGACCGTCAAAGACAAAGAAAAGGAAAAGAACAGCTTCAAAACCAATAATGTCACAGCCAAGAGGCCTACCTACCTTGTTAAGCTCCATAGTTTGACACTGCCGTCAGTGGCACATGATGCCAAGCAGCAGGCATCTTCCGGTTGAGATAGGGTTGCAAGTGGATGGAAAACAACGCAGCTGGCATTACAACCGTGAGTTTTGTAAGCAAGCTTACGTTCACAGCCAGGCACAGACCACAAATGACACTGACCAGCCCTGAAAATATATTAAAAAAAAACAATCACTCAACTCTCACCGATTGAAGGACAAGCTTTTTTTCGATGGATTCACGTATTTTCTGTCTTGCTGAGCATTGGCTTTCCTTGCGAAACGTGGTGGATGAAGGTGCAACAAAAGGTATAGGTAGGTTCCTGTCTTCGGAGAGCAGCTTCAAAATGAAAAAGGACGAAACTCGAACCAGTGTAGAAGCACTTCTTTGTCCTGACCTGCTTCAAACTGACCTGCTTCAGGAAACAGTTTGAATTGGTGGCTTTTCTTTTTTGGTCTTCATTTGTGACTTTAATTGCGGAGTGCACTTGTACCTAAATCAAAAGAAAGTGCGATCGTCGTTTTCATGCACACAAAGGAAGGATCCGAGTTTTTTTCTTTCAGTCTTCCGGCGTACTTTTACGCAAACCAAAGTTAGTGAACTGCCTAAGCTTGTGAAAATCTTGCAACAGCAAGCATGAACAAGAAATGGGTTCGGCCTGCCAGCTAGAATATGGCCTGCCAGCTCACCTTAATCCAAAAAGTCCCAGAGAATTGACAAGCAAAAAATGTTAATTCAACACATTTGAAAGGTGTCGTGTGAAATGTGGGCATCCCTGCTTGGATATTCGGGTCATGTCTTCCTTAGTTGGACAGACTTTAGGTAGAGCCCAAACTCAAAAGCACAAGCCAGGGAAGAGCAAGCAAGCTGCAAGGTAGGCATATCTTTGTTGGGATGCTCATGCCGTCACCCCCAAATTACACCCCTGACAGTGGCGTAATTACTGCATGGGCAGGCAGGGCCCAGCCCCGGGGCCCAACTGACTAGAGCTTATTAACTGACTAGAGAGGTTATTTGGATCAAGATATGGAGTGGTCACAGTTTTTTGTGATCTGTGTATCACTATCTGGTGGTCACTTGCCTGCCACGGTGCCATGTGGGAGACTTGTGTGTGACTGTGTCGCCAGTCCGAAAATCAGATGGAAGATTCCTTCGTACCCCTTCCTCTTGCGGCCCGTGGGCGGGAGACGCATGCTCTATAAATATTTTTCAGAAATCAAAAAAGCTGTTTACACATGGACAATTATAGCACCATAAATGTGTGTTTCAAAATGGGATGTGGACGTGATGTGTGATTTAGCTGGGCCTCGCCAAGGATATGGATGCTCTTTCCTGACTATGCATCCATTTGCTTTTCTTTGGGATGGCTGGTACAGAAAAATGCAGCCTAGCTGAATGTCTTGTGTCACGATTTTTCCTCTCCCTGCTGACACAAAAACGTTGCAAACATCAGCGTTACAAAATCAGAAATTGCACGAAATCTGTTAACTCACAAATCATTCATTCCATTTTTCAACCGATCGCTCAACCAACTGAGCTGCTTCAAAGGCAGGCCAAAGCCCAGAGCGGTGCTTCTCAGGCTGCTTTTGCTATTCCACTGTTGCGCATGCCATGCTACAGGATGCACTTTGCAGTCCAGCTTGTTTGGACATTGGCCTTGCATGTCCATGGCATGGACAACTGGCCCTAATGGAAAATGCGCCTCCGAAAACACCAATATTGCACAAAAATGAACACTAATTTTCAAAATGTCTTTAGCTTCTGAGAACTCTGCTCACCAGACCCTCAAGGCCTCCACAGGCTCTGCCCCTTGGAACCTCACTATGGCTTCGCTCCATACCCTGATTTTTATGGGGCTCCCGAATGACCTGCATCCACCTCCTCCCTAAAGAAATGCACCCCCTGAGAAAACCTATCATACATTTCTGTGGTTGATACAAAAATTGATATCCATCATCCCCAAGCAATCTCAAGAAACTTTTGCTGGAGCTGACGCACCGGCTGTGCTCGAGTCAACGGTGCGGTGAGAGCCAGCTGGGCTGGTACACCGGCATTAAAGAGCAGGCCCGAGCAGTTCACCGTTTCGTGCCCACCGGCTTTAATCTATGGCTCACTTTCCTTTGGGATCTGCAACCATACAGGGTCTCTGGTGTGGACACAAAACTGGAGTAGGCTACGGAACTTCACACATTTAACATCATGTTTAATACATTTACCCACCTTGCATAAAAGCTTTTCCCCGCACACAAAACTGACATGCGAAACGTACAATAGGCTCCTTCTAGTTTTGTACGTTTACCCACCTATCCCTGTACAAAACTTTTAATGCACCACAAAACTGGCATACAAAACCCCGACACACACAAAAAGGCCACCCAAGACTAGTTTTATGTGTTTACCCATCCCTGCATAGGCAAACCCAGCAGAAAGGAATATAGAAATTCAATCTAACCAAGATGCCGTGGCAAGCATCTGTGAATTTGGACTGAACTGACAAAAAGCAATTGGACGTGTTCCACCAATTTGACTGCCAAGAATGGAAAGTGACCTCACTTTTCTGTGCAGCTCCTGCTTCTGTGCCAATATCACTGACTCTGGTCGCAATTTGTCCAACTTCTGCTTGTGCAACCTTTGACTAGCATTGCGGAGGGAGAAATCTGGGAAAGATGGAAAGAAAAAGAAGGGATAGCTGTTCTACTGCACCCTAAGCATTCCTATCTTTGCGATAAAAATGTACTCCATGGACAAAATCGGAACGTTGAAGACCTTTGAACATTTTGCATTTTGCTCAAAATTGGGAAAAACACCAACAAGAAAAACATCGACCCAAAAAACAAGACACCGCAGAGAAAAACATCGACCCAAAAAAACAACGGGCTTTGACTGAAATCTTATTCCGTCCTCCACTGACTTTCGCAAGACACTCAGCAATGCCAAGCCCTCATGTGAGAATGCAACTTTTATCTCGTAGAAATGGGAAACAGATGTCAAAAAACATTGGATCCACAAACAAAGCTGAAACTGGTTCTTGAAATGTCATTTTCAAAGAACCTTCTTTGGGCAGACATGCTGTGCCATCGACATGTTCTATTCCAAGGGAGCTTTTACATGTGGTGCCATCTGCAGGTTTCACGAAGGAAGCAGAAACCTGTGGCGCCATCTGCAAGTTCTATTCTAAGATAACCTCACATGTGGTGCCATCAGTCCTTTCTGATTCTGTTGCAAGCAAGCTTTGGAGAAGAAAGAAGTGCCCAGTGGCAAAAATGTGCTTGTGGTTGAGAGGCAGTGGAATGTTGGCGGAAAGGTCCTCCAGCAGAACGAACTTCAATAAAGAAGCATTGAAGTTTTTGCCTGAGTGAATACTTTGTTGGGGAAATTGGGTTAGATAGGAGAGCATACCCACTGATGTCTGAGACAACCGATATTCGCCGAGTAGGTAGGTACCTCCCACAGACCAAACTTCGATGAAGAAGCCTTGCGAGGATGCACCGGTTGATAATGGATGTCCTACAGGCAAAATTTGAACAAATAGGTAAGGGAACCCACCTGCTGGTGGATGAAAGACACCCCATTGATATGATTAAGAAAATAAATGAAGCCAAACTATGAAGCAATACACGATGTATAGAGAAAACTTATCTATGAAAGAGATAATTAAAAATGGTGTTCCCCAAGGTTCTATCATGGGACCACTCTTATTCAAGTTATACTTGAACGATATCTTTTGTATTGATCTAGCTTCAAAAATAGTTGCTTTTGCAGATGATATAACCTTAATCTTAACGGGAAAAGACATCAACACTTTGACACAAACTTTCAGGCTAGATATGCAAAAAATTCACCAGTGGATGTATGATAATTCTCTGGTGATAAATAATTCAAAAACAAAAGCTGTAATCTTTCACTCAAATCGAAATAAACTTCCCATAATATCCCATTATGGGTATGACTGGAATGGTGATGCCATTGAGTTGGGACTTGAAGACGTTCTTCCTATTTTGGGCATTACCTTTGATGCCAGCCTATCTTGGAATTTACAGGTAGATAATATCATTCGGTACATGAGCTATATGCTCGCTGTTATGCATAGAATAAAGTATATTTATGACACGGCGACCCTAGTTATGGTGTATAAGGCCATGGTGCAGTCAAAGCTGGAGTATGCCATTACGTCTTGGGCTAATATATCAAAACACAACCTCGGGAGAATACACATTATGCAGAAGAAAATAATAAGGGCAATTTTGCATAGGGATAACTTAACTCATGCTGAACCACTTTTTAAAGAATTGAAATTATTAAATATTTACAGTTTGATAATTTATAACCTGTCCATCACTGCCTTCAAGCAAGCTTTCAAGGAAGGTTCTTGGGGAGTAGCAGACTGTATTTTTCCTTGGACTCTGTCAGAGAGAGATACGTGATCGAGTAGTTTAAACAAGCCGCTTTTCCCAAAGATAATAAATAATTATGGGAAAAAGTCACTGAAATTTAGAATCATAAAAATATGGCATAAGTAGTTTACCCAGTCAACTAAGTTCCATAAACAATCTTGCCAAATTTAAGACTCAGTTAAAGGAGCACTTACTCCTTTCAGATCTTCACGACGTAATTAAAAAATATGATCTTTTTTGAGCAAATTATTGTTGAATAAATGTTGTTCCGCGAACAACTTTTCCTCCACTAGAGATGTTTCAAACCCCCTCTTCTCCATTCATGGCGTATACCTATCCGCTGGAGCGGACTAAACCAACTACGTTGCCTACCGCTCCACGTTGGATAATTTTTTGATAAAATTCCATGTACAGCTATCCTGTTAGACTGGTCTTTTGCCCCCCCTGTACCGCTATCTGAAAAAGATTAACCTTCTTGATTCGAGGAAGGGTAGAAAGGATTTTATCCAGGGTAACGATAGGGACGAAATCGTCCCGCTGTTGCAGTAGATTCAAAAATTCCCTTCGTTTCTTGTTCCGGAATGAATTATACTTCCGCAATTTTCAAATTTCCCGCGCAAAATCCGGGACGTTTTCGACCCAATCGTTGGCGATGGTCCGCCGCCACTTTTTCCCGCCAAGACGCGAAGGTGAAAAAATTCGTTTTTCGTTTTCTGTAAAATGTGTGATTTTCATTTTGATCTGGAAGTCCTCCCTGGCAGGTGAGTGAGGTACACATAGTCGGGAATGCTGGGGAGAGGGTTCTCATACCCATTATTGAAAACCGCATTGTTTGGAAACGATTCATTCGCCTGCAGCAGCACTGGCTGTGTCGCCGAATATGATATGCGAGAAAAAGGGAAAAGAAGACGGAGCGATTTGGTCTTTACAGACCTGCTTGTTTGAGTTGTTTTCTTTTGTTTACGCTGAAGAGTATCACACAGATGTCGGCTGCGGGGAAGCCCCCTCAAACCCGCCCATCCTCCTCCCATCCCAGTCCACTTCAAAGAAGCAAAACTTGGCCAGACCGGGCCAGCCGACATGCATATTCATTTCAATTCGATCCGAACGAGAATGAGTTTTTGATGTTTCCAAAGGACGTGGAAGGGGGCAAGCATGGCGTGGCCATGGATGTATGTGTATAGATCAATGAGTTGCAGACAGCATGAACAGGAAATTGCGTTCAACGTTGAAATGACAGAACCATCGGGCGCAGCATCACAGCGAAGGAATTTTGAATGCATTCGGAACTCGGGACTGGAAAAGCAGCTGGCAATTTTGTTGTCCTTGAGGCCTGTTGGTTTTGTTTTTGCGCAGTCATGAAGAGCGATTTGAATCCAGAGGGCAAGCCATGAATGGCATTTATTTGAATTCAGAGGGTAAGCCAATGAAACCCCACACTCTGGAAGCTTTCAACTCCAGCATTTCTGAATCAAGTCGCATTTTCTGAATTCAAATTTTGAGGCATGCTGGTTTTTTGCTTAGTTATCGACAGTTGTCGATGGATTTTCGTAATTTTTTTTTTGCCAGATGCTGCAGGAGGGTTCCATCAAACAAATTATGCAAAAAAACGAAAATCGATTTTTTTTTGCCAAATAAGGTCGTCACGTGACCAGCCCTTAAGGGCGGGGCTTTTTGGGAACAATCGCGTCAAGAAGGTTAATTAGATTGTACTTTTACATTGTTTGAGTTGTGTAGTCTATTTTTGTTTTTGATAATGTTTCACAATTTCGTGCTTTTGGTTATCTTGAAATGTGTTACCTATGTTTTTTTTTCTTTCCTTGAACAGATAATAAAATCAGATATCGGTTGGAGAGGCCAATGATGACAGCAAATTAGCTGATAGTGGTACATGGAAGCTACATTCTGAGGCCAAAAAAAAAAAAACTGTTTTAGAGATCTCTTCAGAAGAAATTCTGGCAGAGCAAGTTCTGGTTGTAGAATGTTGTATTTATTTGTCGTGGAGATGTAGGTACCTAAGTGTAACCAGAAATGAAAATACCGGCATTCTATCGGTTATCGGTATTTAATTCACATCAGAAAAGTGAAACTATCGGAATATCGGTGGGTAGGTATATCTGTAAAACGCAAATCGGTTTGTCCCTAATTCCATCAGAGTTCACTTGGATAAAAAAGGGAACTTACTGGATATCCAGAGACGTGCTATTCGTAAACTTTCCGGTCCTTCGTGATACCATGTCTCTTGATCTCTTTCTTGTTTAAACCTCCGCTCTCTTTCATCTGCCACCGCTTTTTTCTTTACAGCATCCTCACCAAGGCTGGAATGGAATGAGAGGGATTGAAGGCAGGACATGAGGTTAGGTAGGTAATCATCAGTTACCTACCTACATTTAAATGGAAAAGGCCAACACAGTGAGTGCATGTTCTATCATGGCAAATGTGACTGATATAAGGATATGAACGGAGTTCGTGCTGCCTTATTATCTGCTGCAATATGAAGTAAAGAACTTAAAAAAAAAACACCAAAAGAAATTGATAAATTGAAGCATGTGAACTACGAACAGGTTGAATTAAATTTACCATGTCAAATTAGATGTGCCTTGTCCGTTTATCTTGGAACATAACAGTTTCTCTTGTGTTCCAAGATAACCTCTACGAACGGACTAGGCACATATAATTTGACATGGTAAATTTAAGAAATTGATTTCATTGCATTTGCAGATTCATCTACCCAGAAGCATATTCGTTTCCCCAATCCAATTCCACAAACACGTCTTTATGATCTTTTACGATATTTTAAATTCTTCCTTGGCATTGGTAGCCAACCCACAGGATTACCGATCAATGTTGGCCAGTAATACCGAATGACTTCCCCTGTTCGCAATGGTGGGTAACATGCCAGGCCTCTCTCTTGGACATGGAGCTGGGTGTTTTTTGACATGCCCAGTGTAATGTTGTACATGGGACTTCCTGTTTTACATCCAGGGGTACAAAAAAGTCATCCATCCATGTTAATGTCCTGGACAAATGCAGCCTCGCTTCAGTGTTCTGATGGGTTCAGCCTGAGATGGTCTGAGATGCTAGCCAGCTTATCAGTTTTCTTTCATTAGGTACCTAGCAAAAAATGTTTAGCAGAGTTGTTGAGTACCAATAATTTATAGGTACCATCAAACCAAGCACCTTTGACTTTCAACAGAATCCGCAAGGACAATAGGTACCAATTCACTAACTTGACCATCCATTCGTAACCTAGCCTATGTCAGCCTGAAGCAGGGTTGCCACCAGTCTGAAATTCCAAGTTTTCCAGGGCCAAAAGGAAACAAGTTCCAAAATTATTTTATGTACAGTGGTGAGAAAATTACTCATGCCATCAGTTGCTGCTGGTTTTTTGATCTTTCAGAGAAAACTGGGAGAATCGTGGTGATATCAGGTTCAAGAAATCGGATTCTGTTGCACAGAAATATGCATCAAATCAGTGATGAAATGCCAATTTCGACTGGTTCAAGATTTCCCCAAAAACCTGAAAGAAACGTCACCATGTGTGGTCCAACTAATTTTCTCGCTGCTGTACAATGTTTTTGTACATCGTTTTCAAAATCCAATGAACGTAAGCAAGCCCACGAGGCATAACATCTTCCTCCCCTTTCGGTCATGTCCTTATCCACCACTTCTTCATGAAGCATCTCAAACACTTACGTAGGTACCTACCAACGAAAAATTTTGTTCACAAACACAAACACAACACTCCACTTTAGGTTCTTTTCTTAGCAAGCTGAACAAACTGAATTCAAAAGAAACGGAAACAAAGGGGCTTTTGAAAAATGCCACAAATTGAACTCAAAATCAAGGCAACATCACAACAATAAAAATCATATTTTTGCAAGTTAGTTATCCAACGATTCCAGGGAAATCGCATTACAAACAACTTGACCTCATTACCTAGTTTTACATTGTTTTATACCTACTGTGATTCTGCAGATTTATGAGTACCTAACTGCCATACCAGCATGACTGGCCAAAGGTACCAGTGTGACAAAACATGAGAAAAATGGTCCAAGAAATCAAAATTCATGAATCATTCGACTCGTGTTTTTGAAAATTGAAAACAGCCCAGCGAAAAGAAATTTTGACTTTGAATTTTGTGAAAGCTTTTGAAAACCGCACTCACAAATTTCCCTGATTTTTCCAATTTTCCAGGTATTCCAGGTTTTCCAGGGTAAAAAAAATCCCTGAGTTTCCAAGGTAGGCTATTCCAGGTTGGTGGCAACCCTGTAAAGGTACCTACTGTAACATGATCAAATTTAGTCAATCAAAGCAACAATGGGAATTTATCTGCTCTAGATGTGGTTAATTGCAAAGTGTTCCAAAAATGAATTGAAACTAACAGCGAGAGCAGTTCTTTGAGACGATTCCTCCGATCAGCTGGACCCTCACCAAATAAACAGATGGCTTCACCCAGTTCCCTCAAATTCATTCTAACTTCATTGTCATCCGTGGAAACAGCAATCTGCCGAGCCCTCTTTCGTCTTTCAAATTCCTCAAGAACCAACTGCTTATCTTTCGACATCTGCTCCTCAATTGGGAGGTATTCTAAAAATGAAAACGAACAAGTCCTGTTTTAGGCCTACTTGAAAACGATGCGTCAGTGTCACTGACTCAGTGAAGTCCTTGAGAAGCAAACCTGGGACAACCTACCAAAATGAGCCTCACTCAGTACCTAGGTCAAGAAACTGCCTACTACAACTAGGAAACAGGAGGCAGGCTTCCTGTTGTAGACGAGCGACCAGCTTTTTTCTTGCGTGTCCCAGTCGCTCGTGTCGTGTCCCAGTCGCTTTTGCTCCTGCACAATCGACGGCTGCACTGGCGATCTGTGAGCGTCAATAATTGTTGTGCAAGTTGTGGTGAGTTTGGTGGAAATCCGAGGGAGGCACTGCCTTTTCACCGCTTAAAAAACAAAACAATGCTGCCATGTAATGTTGTCTCTGGTCTTAATATTGTTGTTGAGTGGTGTTCAAATCCAATGATTTTGGGATTCTTGGCAGGGACCCGGAATTTTATTTCTCCGAAACTTGAGCACTTTTTGTTCCTCAAATGGTTTCAGAGTTTTACCCGACAAAAGGTTGGGATCATTATACGAGTACATGTGTGGAAGCGCTCATTGTTCAGCTTTGCGCCTTGCGAAACTGCATCAAAAACCGTCGCTTGTTTCAGGAGAAATTTAACTTTCTGTGGGCATCGCACAGCGGTCCGCCATTCACTCGCATGTCTTTCGTAGCGCACACTCCCTTTAAACGCCGCAATCCAGCAGCACACATTTTGGACTCACGAAAATCCCGGAGTGCTGATGGAATGTGCTGATGTGAGTGCTGATGCGTTGTGGCTGATGTTTCGCTGGTTGTTTTGCTGATAAAATAATGCAACCTGTTGTCCTGTTCCTTCTGAGCCTCTTCTCTTGGCCTTCTATTGTGAGCTTTGTGGCGAAAATTGTGCATGGGGTGCGGGCGGGTGGAGGAGTTCGGTGTCTTCGCGGGATGCGGGCCTCGTTTGCGTACCATCCTGTCCTTTCCCAACCGAACTTAATCCATTCTTGTGACAATTCAATATTCGAGCATCGGCTGCTCAGTCGTGTCAAAATGCGTCAACACAAGAATATGGAACGAAAGCAGAAAAAAATAGCCGAAAAAATCCCCGTTTCGCATTTCTGCAAAATCCATTTGCGCTGAATGTTGGTGGAAAAAACTCGAAATTTCCCCAAACTATCGATTTCCCCAGACCTTCCCCAAAAGTCGCAAAATTTCCCCAAAAGGAAAAAACTTTTCCCCCTTCCGCCACACTGCACAAGTGCACAGCATCAAATCGCGACAGCAGGTCCCTGCATGCAGTTGAATGCAGAGCAGAAATGGGCTACGATTATGGGGCATAGTTCTCCTTGCGAGCCCATGGTGTGTGCAACAAGGTAAATGGTCGGACCACCAGCCGAATGGCTATCAGTCCATATGACTCCACGATGATGATGATGATGATGCACACATTGCTGGTGTCTGGTGTGCGGGCTTCTTTCTTTTTTTGTGTGGTGTTGTTGACTGATGAATCATTGATTCCTGCATTCATTGACTGAAACAAAACGCAACCTGTTGTCCTGTTTGTTTTTTCTCAGCTGGGCTTCTCTGCTCTGTTGCTGTCCTGTGCTCGCCTCTTGGCCTTGTCTCCTTCATATTCAGCGTTGGGCTGCAAAGCGCTGCGGCATGGGGGTGCGGTGAGTGAGGTTCGGAGTTTTCGCAGCCTGCAGTGTCTGTTCGTTGTTGCGCCTGCAGGTTTTGTTGAGGTGGGGCAGGGGAAAGAGCAATTTGGTTTTTGTTGTGCCATTTTGTCATTTTTTCACCGATTCTGACCAAAAACTATACAGCAACGCACCACATTGACATCTTTGCCTCCACAAAAATTGGGCACGATCGGTTATCAATTTTTTGAGTTATCGTTGCACACAAATTATGGTTTGCTGTCCGTTGTAGACTCGCTTCGCTCGTCAATAAGATACTGGATACCTAGAGCAAATGAAAACCTCTGCAGGATTTGCAAAAACGAATTACGAAATTCCATACTCGAATTTAACATTAACACATTGCAGCACTCGCCTGTGATAAAGTTAAAATAAATAGGTACCTTAATTCAAAAAAAGACAACCAAAATACCTACCAGCTTGAGTTACGACAGTAACTTGTGAAAAACATTGCTTGTGAATTTTCATTTCAACATTCCTACCTAAATGAGCCTCACTCAGCAGGAAACTACTCCAACAATATTAAGATACGGGACACCTAGAGCAAATGAAAACCTCTGCCGGATTTGCAAAAGAGTTATTACGCAGTTCCGTACCGTACTCGAATTTAACATAACACAGTGCACAGACTGTAATTAAAGTTTAATAGGTAAATAAATTCAAAGAAAATAAAAAGACAAAAAATTACCAGCTTGTGTTAATGTCGTTACATTTTTCATTGTTGTTTGTGTTTATAAAAAGATGGTTTCAGAGAAAATTCAAAATAACCTGCCAATCAAACTTCAATTAAAACAATAGATAGGTAGGTGGCAAATTAAGAATTGCAAAACGCAAGCGTTGATTTTATGGCATGGCACACTCAACATAGGCCTAAACTGTTTCCTTCCCCATCATGATGGGGAAATAACTGCACACTGTAGGTACCGTAAAACGGGGATACTTTGATCAAAATTCAGGGGTTTTTTTTTCTTCTCATGCCTGTAGCATTAAGAACACTGATGAAAGGAGGCATCTTGGACCATATTCTGTACCTTGAAACTTCATTCTTTCCGAAAATCTGCTCTGTTCTTCCATGCTGTGCCTGGAAGTACTATTATTTCCTTGATGAAAGTCTGATCAAAGTTACCCGTGATTTGGGGTAACTTTGATCAGACATGGGTTTTGGTCACATAATCAGCATTAGCAGCCCACAGGGGCATCATTGATCAGTGAAATTTTTTTTTTAAAGTCTGGAGACTTGGGCGCATCTTTTGAGCCATTGAAGGCTTCTCTAGCTCTTCTAGAAGGGCTGCAATTTACTTTTGAAGTTGGATGGATTTTGTTGAAAAAAATTGGGGATTTTTTGCCTTGTTTTTAGAAAGTTAAAAGTCAACTTGTCATGGTTACAAATGTCATAAAATGAGGTTTTCTGGCCACTTGGCATACTTCAGTCAACAGGCAGTAATCTGGCGATTAATTTGATATATTAACGGACACTGTAGCTGCTCAGAAATGGTCAAAATCGTGCTCTTAGAGCACAGGGAAAATTTTGAAACGGGGCAGGTGACGGAAAATTATTATTTATCCCCTAACATTTCTGCACAACATATTGATAGTTGAGATTGTTTCTGTCAGAAATTGTCAGGACAAACGTCAAATATAAATGCAGACCTTCTAGACGTGCTATTGAATGAAAAAATTGATATTCAAAGGCAGGAAATCTTGAAACATGGTAAAAAGTCATCCCAATTCATCCCATTGTGGATGAATGCAGGAAACATTGGCAACAAAAGGGACCAGAAAAGTTGACTTCTTACGATAATGTTAGACATTCGGCTGATTTCCAAAATGAAGAATTATCGGAGGATCACCGCAATCCGCAGATCGACCAGTGGTGAGCTGGTTGACCACAAACTTTTGTATTTACATCGAGCTGCAAATGACACGGTCAACCATATCACCACTCGTCGATCAGCGAATTAATCATCGTTTTGGAAATCGGCCGATTGAAATGTTTGAAATATTGGCACTTAAAATTATTTAAAACTTGATAACTCAAAAGGAATGGTCCTCAAAAAAATCCTATTGATCAAATTGTTAGGTTGGCATCTGCCTGTCACAAATTAGAAAATGGTAAAAATGATTAAAATGGTCCTTAACCCCTCAAGCCCGGAATTACGAATTCGGCATTTGCAATGGTAT
This sequence comes from Sinentomon sp. SZTP_YWyxl, assembly GCA_030068105.1. Classification (NCBI taxonomy): domain Eukaryota; kingdom Metazoa; phylum Arthropoda; class Protura; order Sinentomata; family Sinentomidae; genus Sinentomon; species Sinentomon sp. SZTP_YWyxl. The sequence continues at coordinate 76,837 of JASGXE010009824.1, forward strand.
TCTGCAATTTTCGGCACCAAAAAGTGTCGCTCCCGCCGGAATTAATAATTTTTGCAAGGATTTTCGAAAAGGGAAAAAGCAGAACTGCATGCATTTCCCGCCCAACCAAGCCAGATTTCTGCTCTGTGTCAATAAAATCACTCATATTTTGATGTTTTCAACCAATAAAAACACTTTTGCACAAAAAAAAACTGGCCAAAACACACACAAACCACTGAAAACCGCACCAAAATTGAGCAAAAACTGGAAAAAACAGGAAATTTCAACACGACGCCATTTCAAAATGAATGCAGCAAATCGAGTGAAATAAGCGTCTGCTAAATCGCGCGTCTTTCAACTTTTCGAAAATTCAAATATCGGCGGCCGGCAGATGTCGTGCGATCGCGAAAAAAGGCGCCTTCAACAGAAACTCAAGACAAAAACCCGGGAAATTTGAAAATTGCGCCAATTTGAAACGGTTGGACCGATTTTGGTGGAATAAACGTCGTCTGGATCGCTGTTTATTCCTCTTTCAGACTATGAAAATTTCAGCCGACGCGATTCGGCGCATTTGCGGCAATAAACCCATTTGAATGCATGGTATTCCCGCACGTACGGCGTACGTCAGTCGGCAAATCGCCACAGCTTTAAACACGCGTACACCTTACGTCAGTCGGATATCAGTTCAGTTTTTGAGCGCGTAAGGTGTACGGGCGCCGGGCTTGACCGGTTAAATGCAACCTTTGTCAATTACTCTAACCCAATCCTTCCCTCATTCTGCTTACAAAATGATACCCAAGTCTGGTTATGAGATTATCTCTGGGCTGGAGTTTTTGGAAATAGATTCCCTGTTTTTGGCACACCCTGTGAAATCGGTTCCAGGGTATAAATACATTAAAATCAATGTTACCCCATGTGAAATGGTTCCTCCATTTAAATCCATTAAAATCAATGTTACCCCAGTGTAAAAAAGCTGTCAATGTTCCCCCCAGGGGAAGTTTGATCATGGGTCATTTCCGGTTGAAGGTCAAATGGGCATAAAAAGCATGGAAATCCATAGAAATAGCTAGATTAAGCCCCCAATGTCCAGAAAATCATCACTTGCAGGTGTCAAAATGTCTGAAAATTGTTTAAAAATTAACAGTTTCGTGGTGATTTTTTTTCCTCTATTTTTTCAACTCAATCTTTGAAATGCTATATTTTTCACATTTCCTCATGGAAATTTGTGTCAAAACATGTTATGGATGCATTGAAGTGTCCGTTTTATGTTAAAATTTACAAATTGGCAGTATCCTTATGTTTTGTTTACTTTTAGGTCACTTTAATGCAAAGAGGCACTCTTGATCAAAGTTACCCGCAATTATCAAAGTATACCCGTTTTACGGTACATACCCCTGTGTGAAGCATCAAATTGCCACCCCCTCCTATCTTTTCTTGAATAAAACCCTGAAAAAAATAGAGCCTACACCACAGGCAAACAATAAGTCAAAACAAAAAAATGTTCATACCATTTGATACATTGATATGTCCACCACTCTCAATCTCCATTTTGCTGCCTGCAGTTGCAGTTGAAGGTACCATCATTCCATTTGAGTTGTTCTTTTCTGTGTCTGTCTCTTCTTTGGTGCCAGCGATTTCAGCAGCCTCCGAATCCAACCTCCCTCTCTCTGCCTCTTCCAGAGATCCATAGTGAATTGTCTTCTGCTTTTTAACATAGCTCACTTCTTCCTCATCTTGGTCCGACATGCTAAACGATGGTTGATTAGGTACTGCAGGTAGGTATCGACCTACCTACCTAGGTAAGGTAGGTACCTGTACACTCCTGTGCGTACTTGTATCTACTGCGAAATTAGTCTGATCGCAACAACAAAACACATAAATCTATTAAACCACCTGCAGGCCAATGCTGTTCAGGACCACACTGAAAATCTGTCATTACCTACAGCAAGTTCCATGAATTATTATTGGTGCCATCCGTCTGTAGCAAAATTCTATAAAAGTAAAACTGATGAGGCCAAGCCAATGTAGGTAGGCCAAGTTAGAAAGCCACAGCGTGGGGAACACAGCTGGGCAATTTGGAACATGTGAACAAAACTAGGAATCTGGCACTCTTCGTCGACTTCAGATGGACATGTAATGAACACTTGCACTTATCATACCATCCTGTAAAGCAGCCCTTACTTTTTCCAGCTCTATCTGTGACGTGCATGAATAAGGTGTAGGTACCAATCTAATTGATTTCTTTTCTATTCCTCTAGGTGGGGTCATATCAAGTGCCAAACAAGAGGAGAGTGGTCAATCAAGACTACCTATGTTGGTGGAGAGATTTAATTCTGATGGGTCAACAACAGATTGGAAAGCTGAGCACCAAGTTATCAGATCTTAAGGATTTACTGCCCTATTGTGAGAGCTTCAGCATCAGGAAAGAACACTTTGAGAATGAGAAGGAAGTTGTCTAATCCAGTTTCAGAGAGGGAGAAAGAAGATTGGCGAAAACTATGGTTTCTTTGAGATGATCATGAATTTGTCTTCTATCTGCATGGTTTGGAATGAAGTGTGTTTCTTCTATTTTGTTTCTTTTGTTTAAATAAATTCAAAAAGTGAGAGCGAAAGCAGCTGCTAGGGTTCGGCATACATACGAGGGTCGTTCAAGTTGCTCTAGCTCTGACCAACTTCCAGGCCAGAAATCACCGATTGGTTTGTCATCCCTTGTTTCTATATCCTTTTTAGGAAGCTACTCCAAATTTACGAAGGGAGATCAAAAAGTTCTGAGCTTTACCAATTTCCCCCTTTCCAAAGTGATTTGTTTTATTTTTATTCCATAGTTCCATCCTTCTGTAATTCCTGGCCAAATTTTGTTTGATTTCTATTCATGCATTCCCGAGGAATCTGGCTTTCTGTGTTGTGGTCTCAGCTTTTTGAAAATTCTCAATTTGGAACAACATTTTGATATCAAATTTTTGACATTTGAACCAATTCTACATCAGGAATGTCATGACCGATTGTGAAGGGTTTTCCAGGATGACTCTCCATCCCATACGATAGTAAAATGATTGGCTGCACACTTCAAACGTTGCCGAACCTCCTTGGAAGATGATCCCTGGAGCCAGGAAGCCTGAAAATTCCTCTTCAGAGAGGAGAACAGAAGAGTGGAGCAATTTGTCATGGGAAACAGATCGGTATCGGTATCAGATTTACTCTGTTCTACAGGTTTTCATGCCATAAAGGCAATCATCAATTGTGAACAGCAGAGGTTCATCATATACCAGGGAAGGGAGGGGAAGGGATGGGAAGGAAACGTGACCGTCGGCTGCATTATCGAAAGGAGGGGTTTTTTTTTTTTTATTAACTATGTTGGGGGCCACAGGCAGTAAAAGCCATTGGACGTGGTAAACCCCGGTCAGACATGCATCATTTTTTTGCCTCGGCAATTACCACGACAACAATCAAGTCGTCGTGTTCTTTCACCGAGACAGCATGTATCTTTTTGTGTGTAGATAAGACGCAGTCGCGATCGGCATTAAAAAAAAAGAAAACATGGTTTCAAGTGCAAACCATCGGTGCAGAGAGATTGCGGTACAGTTTTAGAAACCCATGGTGGGTATTGTCAAGAAATGTGGCCAGAAAAATAAAAATAAAAGAACACGAACCAGGTCAGGCGAAGTGAAGATTCCAGCATGGCATTGTCCAGATGGTGACAGTTTGACAGCAGGCTCGGATGAATAGATAGCACAACAACAAGAAATCAATTTGGTTACAAATATATCAATTTCGGTAGGTACCTCATTTTTAGTGCATGAAAACATGGAAAAAAAGGAAAAGGCACAATTAGCATAATATCTCCAAGGAAATGAAATGGGGGCATGATCCAAGAAACATATATACCTACCTAGGCCTACCTACTACCTATTACCTAGGCCTATCTACTAGGGCGATTAATTGAGTTTTGGCTTTATGACGGATAAAAAACTGGCCTCTGATAGGTTTAGCATGTCATGAGAAATGCCAAGTTTGTTCCAGAGAAACATGTATCCTAGTTGTTTAGGAAGGAAAACATAGAGACAATTTTGGAAAGGGAAGGTGGGATAAATGAAACGAGGTCACTTGCCCTCGTCGACCCTGTGTTTTTGACCAGGGTGCAACAGCATCCTGCCCATCCTCCCTCACCACGGACACATTTTCGAAAAATTGAAACACCCCTGAGCTTTCTCCTCTTAGCAAGGGATTCCCAGCCCAGCTCTTCCCTGAGCAATGTCACACTGGAGTGAAAGGAGAAGTCCCCAGAAACAAACCTCACTGCCCTGCGTTGGACAGCTTCAAGTGCATCAATGTGGCACTGAAGATGAGGATCCCAGGTCGTTGTTGAATATTCTAAGATGGAGCGAACCAATGAGAAGTAGAGTATTTCCTTTACCTTTCTGGAGGCGTGGGAATAGTGTCGGATGAGAAATTTCAGTTTATTTGATGCCCGTTTTTCCATCTGACTTTATGAGGTCCCCAGTTCAGGGCAGCATTGAAATGAATGCCAAGGCAAATGCAGCAAATGACATAACAGAAGCAAATGAAGCAAATGAAGCAAATGACATAACAAATGACATAACAAATGACATAACAAATGAAGCAAATGACATAACAGATGTCTTTGCGACATTTATACTCATTTGATTCTCATCACACCATTTGACTATGGAATCTAGGTCATCCTGAAGGGCTTTGGAATCATCTGGAGACCTGATAACTCTGTAGAGGACTATATCATCTGCAAACAACCTGATGTTGGAGATGATATTATCTGCAATATCATTAATATAAATGAGAAAGAGGAGAGGGCCACACACTGAGCCTTGAGGAATGCCACTAGTGAGTGGGTGGGCCTCTGACAGATCGTTGCAAACGAGAACCTGGAACTGCCTGTCAGAGATAAATTTGAGAGCCACAGGAAAAGATTTTCAGGAATTCTCAGCCTAGATAGCTTAGAGAGAAGAATAGGTATTGAGACTTTGTCAAATGCCTTAACCAGGTCAATGAAAATTGCATCAGACTGACTGGACTTTCCGAGAGCAGTGGCAATGTCGTGCACAAAACTGGTCAGTTGGGATTCGCAAGAAAACTTGCTGCGGAAACCGTGCTGATGCTGAGAGAAGAATTTTTGACCCTCGAGCAACCTATATAAATAGCCGGCTACCATCTTTTCCATAAGTTTAGCTGAAGAGCTGATAAGACTTATTGGTCGGAAGGAGGTAGTGGAAAGAGGTTGGCCACCTTTAGCTAGTGGTATCACGATACTCATTTTCCAATCATTTGGGATTACATTTTGGGCCAAGGATACTGAGAAGAGCACAAAAAGGAAAGTTTTTAGTTTGTCGCAGTGGTTTTTAAGGAATGCCATAGGTATGGAATCAATGACATTGAAAGTGGAGTTCTTTGATGTTTTGATCGCTTTAACCACTGCTTCCGGGGAAATCAAATCAGCATCACGGAGAAAAGCTTGAACTCGGTTGTGGGTGACAGTGGATGCAGCAGGAATCTTTGGGTTGAGATAGCTCTTCAGAGCCAAAGCAAAACAGCTACTCGACCCAGCATTGGCACCAGAGGGACCTTGACTGGAAGTTTTGCTATTGTGGAACTTCCAAAACTGCTTTGATGTGATGACATCATTGATTGCAAGTTTCTGAACAAAGCGTGCCTCAATGAAATTCAGATTGTTTTGGTAATCCTTTAAAGCAGCAGCATAAAGAGGGAATAGATTCTGGTTTGAGGAGCTGGAAGAAAAAAGGTTTAACATTTTGAAGTATTTTTGGCGAAGACTGGCATTAAACCAAGGTGGGAAGGACAGATTTCTAATTTTAATTGGATCCCGCCTAGGAATAAAGTGATCAATGGTCAAAGTGCAAACTGTCTTGAATTCAGTCCAGAGCTGGTCAACAATGGGGTCAAGATTACAGAAGTCAAGTAGAGCAAAGTCAAGTAATCTATCGACAGCATCCCTGTCATATTTGTCAAAAAGATATGTGCGGCCAAGGTCACTTTGGTGGGAAGGGAGAGGGGGAGGTGCACAACAATCAACCTGGAAACAGGACACTTATCATAAAGTGGTCAGTCATGCCTATAAAGGATTTGATTGACATTGCTGTTGACTGTGGACAGTGAAAAATAAGATCAATAGCTGTTCCAACACTCTTTTTTGATTTGCTCAGCTCCAACACCTGCGCTTTAAGAATGGAGACATCTGCTACGAGTGGGCAGGGTGGTGGTGGCGGTTGTGGTGACCTTGGTCTGCGCAACTCCAGCATCTCTGCGTTGAGGTTGCAAATTTCGGCCCTTAAACAAGCCACTTCAGCTGTGAGGATACAATATCTGCAAGTATATGGCAGGGCACCCGCATCCTGAATGGACACAGACAATCCAGACGATCCAAAAGGTATCCATTGTGAACACTGATCACACATGATCCAATCATCAGAATCGGAAGCAAGGTGTGTGGACACCTCTCCTGTGGACACCTCTCCAAGTGAGATGGACACCTTGGATACCCTGTGGACACCTCTCCAAGTCATATGGACACCTTGGATACCCAGTGGACACCTCTCCAAGTCACATGGACACCTTGGATACGGTAACAATTGATATCCAGTGGACAATTTCGATTCCATTGCATTTTGTATCTTTCACAACTGCGATTAATTTGACCATTTATTTTGCTGGTTATAACTGCATTTACAAATATTTGATATTTCGTCTGTGTAACTTAGAAATAAAATACCTTGATGCACGTCCAAGTCTAATGCAAGTTTGCACTCTGAATTTGTTCACCGTCAGTGTACTTCATTCGGTGGATAATATTTCCATGAAAATACGGTTGATTCCTTCTCTCGTGTTCATTTTCATAAGCATTTACGATGTACTTGCAAAATATGCTTCATGAGGCAAGAGGAGCAGGCCCCTGTTTTACCAGTACCTAATGATTTAGCCCTCATCGCCCTCGAGTGTTCCCTTGAGGGCTGGGTCCCAAGAACACAAA
>JASGXE010009825.1:0-49414 GCA_030068105.1 Sinentomon sp. SZTP_YWyxl
TCAGAACAGTCACAAAAATCCCGGATGAGATTTTTTGCTTTAATTGGTGTTTGTGTTTTGGAACATATGCGTCACTGCACTTATCTTGGATAACAAATGGAAGGGGACAGGAAAATAGCCCGCAAACCAAATTGGAGCCTACAGGAGTTGAATGCATTGGCTGAAAAAGCAAAAATGAATCAATAGCCGTTTAAATGACTCCGTTACAAATGAGCAAAAAAGATGTGGCATAAAATACTTGCAGTGTCAATGCAGTTAGATCAGAAGTGTTCCGTACTCCTGACCAGTGCAAGAAGCAATTTGACAATAGAAAGACCATAAGCAAAGGTGTGGAAGCAAAGAAAAGTAAGTTCAGCATCGCCACAGGTGGCCAACCCGCATCGCCACAGAGTGACATTGGCAAGAAAAATAACAACATAGAAATTCGAGCATTTATAACTTTATTTCCATGCATTTCATGTTGCGATGTCTAAAACCCAACGTTCAAGTTGTGTTTCAAGCATCACAACACGAATTGGATGGCATTTTAGTGATTTTTCTTGGATTTTGGACCCAAATTAAGCCCATAAGTGTGTACATTGTTCGTTTCTGTGACTGGTCATGCAGCAGTGACCACCTGATGAATGCAGCAGTCTAAAAAATGAAAATCGTTCAAACATGTGTAAATCTTTATACGTACTTTAATGCCACATGTCCACTTTCGAGACATCTCGAAATAGGTACCCAATTAGGCATGTTGCAGTAAGATTCTGGTATTTCTGGTGCAGACGGGGTCAGCTGCTCAAAAAGAGAAACTTCACGGAGGTAAAAAAAAGTGATCGCTCAAGAAGGCTTGAGAGTCCCTGACCTCACTCAAGGTAAACTTAAAAAAACAAGGGCTTGGATTGACCATCTGTTTAAGGCCGACTTGGAAAGTTAAGGAAGAGACCTGAAGAAGGCTCCAGGCATCTTGGACCTCATTCAGAACCAAAGCATAACTTTGGTTCTGAATCCTTAAGGATAACGGTCAACTCATCTTCAAAGTTGGCCTTAACTTAAGGATGTGGAGAGCCACTCCACTGTCCCTCTTGATCGCTTCGCTTCCCCACTAATGCTTCCACTTCATCTCTGCACTAATGCTTCTTCTTTTCTGCTCACTCAGGATAACATAATTGATATAGCCTTCCTTCTAGCTTGAAGCTGTTGTGGCAGCTAAGATGGTCAGGATAATATAGGCAGGCATAGAAGTGCTTTTATGCTGTCTTGTTTACGGCCTGATTTGGAATTCTTGTGAGGATCACTAACTGTGGATTTGAGATATTAATGTGGATTTGGAAGAAGGACTTGAAGATCACCCGGATGTGACTCCATCCCTCTGAAGTTGAGGATCATTGGATTTGACATCTGTGGAATTGAAGACTGCAAGTCATTCAAGGATAGAGAATTGTTGGAATCTACGCTGAAGTGATTATCATCTACTGGAAGATTGGATCTTGGAGTCCATATTCATTTTCTTCAGCATGTGGGAAGCTCTCTGGATACTCCTCGATGGGAAACTGCCATTCCAATGATGATGAAACATTGTCACTTTGAGGATAACAATTGATAATTGACGATAATCACTTGCTCATCGAGTCATCTTGTTCGATAGTTGGAGAACTTGGATGTACCATCTGATAACTCGTTGGAAAATCAAGGTGGGCAATTGTTTTCAAGATATGATATTGCTTGCTTGACAAAACTATAGCTTGTTCCTGCACAGCATTCTACTGACACTCTTCCACATTTGAGAGGACATTTACAAGGAAGAGTAGGGAAGGTTTATTCTCTATTCAGCAGTCCTAGTCCAAATTCTGTTGGAATCACAAATAGCGTTCACATCTTTTGGGTAGCAAGTGTGTTGCCTTTTGATATCATCGGCTGTTTTAAAGAAAAAGTGGCTGTTGTAGCTTGTGTGAAGTTGCTTGTCCCAACATGGTGCCACACACACCCTTGGCAAAATTGCTGCTTTGATTCTTTCTGTCCCTGACTTCCCTCTGCTTCTCTCTGCCCCTGTCTCCCCTCTCACTCCTCTTAATTTTCATTGTCAAATTGGATTAAAATGGGGGAAAAATTGGAATAGCAGTGATGTACGTGTCCGAGATGTTTTTGTCCTGCAACTGATAAAGGCAATTCCTTCAATCAAGTTGCTTTTATGCTGGTCAAAACTCAGCCTGATGTGGCCCTGAGTCCCATTGCAAATCTCACTTAGAAGTAATGGGAGATGATGATCAATGTTTGCCTTTTCATGTCCTTTTCACATGGCCAGCTTTTAATAAAAGCTGTTTTCTGGTTTTTAGGTCTCAGTCCTGGTTTTTTTCCTCGTGAAGATGGCAACTCCCAAAAGAGGAAGTTGCAACCGAATTGGTCTACTCAAGAATTGGAAGTGCTTGCCGAATCAGTCATTAAAAAAAACAAAAGGAAGGACTGGCAGAAGATCTGTGAGAGCGTCAATGCTGTCAGGTCGGATGCAACTCGGACGGCAGCTGAATGTCGGAAACAATTCGACAACAGGAAAACAATCAGCAAGGGTCAAGGGGATATCAGCCAAAACTGCTTTGTCCTTTTGTGACTGCTATTGTAGTTCTCATCCAAGGCTGAATTGGGAGTAGGGATCGGAGACAGGAAACATTTCTGCAGCGGGGATCCACTGTCTCCAAGCAAAAGTGCATCTCCAAACGTGAGCAGGTCGAACTCGTGTTTGACAGGACAATGGTTCTAAATGAGCGAATCATGCATCGCCCCTGAATATTGTGCAACGATCTTGAGGATCTTAAAATTGCAATCTGTCACCACCTGGACATAAAGGGCATGAAATTGCTTGTGACACACAAAAATGTGCTCTTTTGCAGTTGGAGGGAGAATCTGAATTCGAGTGCCATCGACCAAACCAATGGTGTAGGCATACCATGGTTTGAGAAAATATCTGCAACTTTGATCTGGCAAGACTCTCAGCATCCCGTGGCATTTGATTTTGATGTGATCAATGTATTCCTGCAGAGGACACATCCAACAAGATGTATAATGGTTTGGCCTGCCCTCGCCGTTTGGTCAAAGCAAAATCTACTTGACATGAACCCTGAGAAATCTCAGTCGATTCTGATTGGTTCTAGGCAAGCCCTCCAAAAGCTGAATTTTTCATCCTTGCCTGAAATCATTTTGAGTGGCAAACCCATCACTTGGGTGAAGTCTGTGAGAGATTTAGGCCTGTATTTGGATCAACATCTTAAGTGGGACGCTCTCATGCTGCATATGTTTGCAGGATGGCATATGCAAAGCTTCGAACACTGACCCCCTTCAAAAGGTGCTTGTCTAAGGAGATGAAGCTGAGACTCATCAAGTGTCTTATCTTCCCTCATTTAGACTATTGTGATGTTGTATTTGCTATGCTGGGTACTGAAGTTCAAGGCCGATTGGACAAGCTAATCAATTCTTGTATGAGATTTGTGTGCACTTTACGTAAGCTTGACCATGTGAGTTTTGACAGAGGGGTACTCAATCTACCAACGAGGTTGCTGAGGGTTAGATTTCATTATGCCATGCTTATCTATAAAGTTTTAGCCTCTCAAGAGCCACCCTATCTATATCAGAAGTTTCAGAATAGTGCCCATCACCACAGCACTCGAAACAAAAACAATTTTGTAACCCCCAAGCACAGGACTTCAATGTTCGAGGGCTCATTCTCATATCTTGCACCAAAAATCTGGAATGCAATCCCTCCAAATATACGTAACTCTGTGAATTTGTTAGAATTTAAGCGAAAGCTTGAAACCTTTTTATCTTTGCAACCTGGTGCACTGATGTTTTGATTGTTTGATGTCAACATGTTGTTTCTGTTTTTGGTCAATATTGGTTGAGTGTAAGAGAACACGTTGTGTTAACTTCGCCATGTTTATTTGTAAATGAACAAAAGACGTGATAAATATAAATAAATAATGCATCACACACTAAGGTTGTGAAATGCCTGCAAAATCAGACAAGACATTTGCAAGCTTCCAGAGGTAAAAAAACTCACAGCACAAAGTTGACAAGCTTCTGCAGGCATGACTCCTCTGCCACGTGTCCTGTCCGGGCTTGATGTCATCCTCAAAAAGCTGGAAGAAGCACTGACATGTTGCTTTTGAAATTCTAAATTATTACGAAACTACAGATCATTAAAATTCTACAAATTAACATGGGTTCGCCAAAATCCTGGGGGATCTTTCTTGCCCAAAAATGTCCAGAATTGAAGCCATCTGTGCAGAAAAAGAAGGAACAATGAAAGCGGGATAAGATCTGCTTGCAGTGTCAAGATCACGAGAAGCGGGAAAGCAAGCTCATGCCCATGAGGGCAGCAATGTGAGGGCAGCAATCAATTTTGAAGAGCTCACAGCTGGGCACATTGTGCTCAACACACCGAACACAATCCAATGCAATGTTTGCTACAGCAAAAACTATTCACAACGATATTTGCCATTCAATCTCTGTCTCCCTCATCAACTTTTTTGCAAAAAAAAAAAAATCCTACACAAACACAGAGGACCATTTCGACAGTGTGCCCAAAAAAGTAATCCGGCTCAGTCTGGATTATTGAGATGGCCTTTCTTGGTCGATTGGTACAGGAAAAAAACCGTTACAACATAAGACATTGCACTTGCCTTCAGACACATGCAAAATGTGGCAAAAAATGAAAAGAATTGAATGAGAATGACTCAACAAGTGATCTTGCTCCCCAAAGACTTGCTGGCACAGCCTAACCAAAAACTGCACTCCCACAGGACAATAAAAATCAACTTAGGGATGCCCATGAGCTCACTTAAGATCCGCTTTAAAAATGCATTTTGTCAAATTGCCAACCCGTGAAGTCTTCCTTCCGAACTTGAGTGTGAAGTTTTCCTTCCGAACTTGAGTGCCAGTTATGTTCAAAAACAGTTAAGGTTGGCCTTAAGGTCGACTTCAATCTTCTGAATGAGGTCTCTGGTGTGCAAGCTCCACTAGTGATTAAGAATGACTGACAGACAATCAGTCTTCGTCTGGGTGCCAAACCGTTCACATCACCAACCAATTCTTCCCGCTGCGCGCAGCTTCGTGTTTCAAGTTGTCTGCCACGTTCTGTTCAAAGTTCCACGATGGTGAAGCCTGCTATTGCTGTTTCCAGATCATCGCCTAAAGTTTCTTCCCGATCGCCTCCAAACAACGCTGTTGCTTGTGTGACCACAGTGAACGTGTCACCAATGGTGACTGTTGTCTACCAGGGTATATGGGAGGAAGCACCCTCCCAAATTAAGTTTAGTGACATGGTAGAATGCAGTTTGCGTCGATAAAGATGCTCGACCTGGTTCCACATAGACTGTGTGGGCATTCCAGCATCAAGTGTGACCACCACCATGCCTTGCTAACCATGTCTTCTTCACCTGTCTAAGACAGTTGATGCCCTGACTTCTTCCACGTCCTCAAAAGATGACATGGCCAAGGCACAGGCCCACCTCAAACAAGCAATTAATTAGTCTGACACTGAATTGAATAGTTAAGAGATAATCTATTCCAGGCCGTGACTCTCAACAGGGACAATCACATAAGAGTTACAGAAAGACTAGAAAATATTGACGCCACTCTTGCTGAGTTCACGACTACAATTGAAGAATACAGGAGCTCTCTCACCACTTTTAAGTCCATTTTTCGTGCTTCAGATTCCCATCAGACTAGCAAAGAAGGCGATGTATTGTCAAAGACAAGTGAGCCTAGTCCTTCTGCTACAGTTCCTTGTCCAGGTAAGCCAAGCCGCAATTTGGTATTTGGCCATCCGAACTGTCACACGGTGTACAGTGGCGAGAAAATTACTAGTGACATAAGTACATGCCGGTTTTTCGATCTTTCAAAGAAAACTGGGAGAGTTGTGTTGATTTCAGAATCAAGAATTCGGATTTTCTTGGACTGAAATATGAGTCAAATCTTTGCTGCAATGCCAATTTTGATGGGGTTGAGATTTTCCCGAAAATTCGAGAGAGAAAAGTCACCATATGTGGTACAATTAATTTTCTCGCCGCTGTACATTGGCGATTCAATTAGTCAGGAAAGTTAGTAAGAAATCCAATCAACATGCATTAAAACAGCTGTTTTGTACATTTAAACACTGTTTCCCACAAAATTGTCAAAGGCTCATTTCGGGAAAGAGTTTTGGCTGCTTACTGGCGGAAGACCAAGATTCTGGCGATAAGCTGTTCGAGGAGAAGGTCAGCGTAAGATCTGCAACGGGAGCTGAACCGCCGTCCTCGTCATAGACGTCGATCACCAGCTGCCAAGCTTGGCGACTGAAGCCTCAAACAACAGCCCTTTTAAGGGCTACAAGGATGGACCAATCTGTCACTGATCATAATCCGAACTCAGCAACCACCAACCAAACAGTGTAACTTACTTTGGTGTTACTTTCACAAAAACTTTGAGTTGGAGTAAACATATTGAAAATGTTGTTGGTAAAGCAAACTCGGCACTATTTTTTGTCAGGCGTGCGTTTTTTAGGGCGAGCAAAATCGTCAAAGAAAACGTTTATTTTGCCCTTGTTCGCTCTCTGCTGGAATATGCATCTGCTGCCTGGGATCCCTATCACCTGACTGAGGTTGAGAAACTTGAGAGAGTACAAAGACGGGCTGCACGTTTTGTTACTGGTAGCTATTCATTTTCTCGTAGTGTGTCCAATTTGTTGACTGCTCTAGATTGGGTCTCATTGGCCAAGCGTAGAAAGGCGTCGAGGTTGGTGGGTCTTTTTAAGGGGCTAAACAACATTGGTGGTTGGTCAAGTATTAAAGAAAGCTTATTACCCCCTGTTTAGGTAGACACGATCACGCATTCAAATTGAGATGTGGACCTGTCTGTAAGGATGTTGGGAAGTTTTCCTTTGTTGCTAGAACAGTGCGAGACGAGAGTGGAACTCCCTGGATGCAAGAACCTTTGGAAATGGAAGTAATATCAGTTCAAATACCTCAAGTTCAAGTTGTCCAGCAAGCCCCAGCTCTCGTAAGCCAGACGGTGGCAGCAAAAATTGGTTTAAACAGACATTAAGAACACAATTGCCACGGAATGGGCAAGCCAGATGAAATAGGAGTGGGAATGGGAACCCCAGAAACGTAACACGTCTCCGCTAGAACCTAGAAAGAACGTCGTTCCTGTGACCATTTAAAGAATACTCATACGGAAAAAACCGGTATACCGGTATAAAAAAAAACACCTTCAGAATAAATATTCTCTATGGCCCTCTAGATGTCTCATTGTTGCAGGAGCATTGATTCCAAATTTGGCTTAATTTCAGTGTGGCTTTTTTGTTTTGTTGATTTGTATGACAAGGCTGTCAAGCCGTATTTCGAGGATGTCATGTATTTGTCCTTGTTAATTTGTGCCGGACTGTGTCTTGGCAAATTAATTGTCAATAATAATAACAATATTAACAACCAGACTCTCGGACAACCACCAATAAGAAGTCTCAAGACCACCACGGAGGAGTCTCATCAGCGATGATGGCTGCCGGCCCAACGGCCCTTTTAAGGGCTACAGCAGGGCAGAAGATGAAACCACGGAAGCCAGCAAGAAGTAGATCTGCAGCAAGCAGGCAATCTACCCAAGATCAACCCAGCCAGCAAGGATTTACCCAACCATCTTGAATGAATTAAACTCAAGTAAACTCAGATATTTTCCGTCTTTAACAGGTACTCCATTTTCCGCCACCCAAGTAGGGAAGGACCTTGCTCCCCAGGAGTCTGTCCGGGCAGGACACCTAGGTATCCCAATATAACCGTCATTGCCCGGGGCCAACGATGGTGGCATCCTTCTTAAATCAGGTGGCTGGAGTAGGTACCCTACCCCTCTCCCAACACTGTGTGGCACCCTCTTTCCCAAAAAGAAAGCCGAGACTATTGAGAAGGGAGATGATGATTCCAAGGATAAAACAGCACTCAGCGACTGGACCTACTCATCAGAATCATATGCAGAAGATGTCGCAACTCAGAGCCAACAACCTGCAGATGGGGCCGATGAGCTCGTCACCAAAGATACCTCTTGCAACTACAGCAACCGCGGCGAAAGAGGTTATACGAACTCCCCTGCGGAACAGCTGACAATGCCGGAAGAGGACGTCACCAGCACCTCTAAGAAGAGGAGAGCTCTTCCCCACCCAGGAACCAGAAGCCGGCAGGACCAGTTGGGGAAGATCGCAGAGCAAAAGAAGACCAAAGAACAGGGAAATTATGGAAGAAGAAGACCCCAGCAGCCAACTCGGGTCAAGACATGCCCGTCGACAGAACACCGCCAGAGTTGGCTTCATCCTCTCCGCACTGGATTGCGCAAGGCCGCTTGGTGGAATGAGCCCATACAAGACAGGAAACTGTGCGAGTTTCAGCAAGATGTGAGGATTTCACCATCAAAAGGCTGACCAAAAGAAGCATACTAATAACCACAGACAATGAAGAGGTCTCCAACCAAGCAGGCTTTTCAGTTTTGCCAATTGGTCTCCAACCAATTGGCAAAACTGAAAAGCCTGCTTGAGATCCCAATTGAAAGATCCCTCCCAAGGGCACTGCCGCAAATCAAAGAGATCATCAAGGGGGATATGCCAGACGGAGAGATTGTTTATGCCCTTCAGGGTTGTGGAGTGATATCGGCCAGTAGAATGTCTGAAGGGACAGTGCAGATCTCATTAAAGGCAGTTGAACGTCCATCCAAAAACCGAAAGAATATGGACAGACCGCAAGGTCTAACCTTACCTTGAAAGGTGCAAAGTGTGCACCGACTGCCAGGGATTTTTCCACGTCGCAAGAGTGCAAGCTGAGAACAATAAGTAACTACTGTGCCACAGTGGGACAGAAGCTGGACGGTTGCTCCGCAAGAAATCCCACCTGCATCAACTGTCGCAGCAGTCATCCTTGTACTTTCAGAGGGTGTCCAAGATGGCTGGAGGCCACCTAGATCAAGGAGAGGGCGTCCTCTTTCCCCGTCTCTTTCAGCTTGTTCTGAGTGATGTGATGGAGGCCTCCCGCAGTTCACTCTTCAACATTCAGATTACGTTAGTCTCCCAATAATTATCCTGGCTTGTGAGGATGACATCCTGGACACTGCGAGAGACATGTCAGATCAAGATGAACTGATGAGAGAGATAGCTACTCATCTTGCCAGTGTGGGCCTCCGCCTCAATCCTGAGAAAAGCTGTGTGATAACTCGTGATCCGCCGGCCTCCTGGACCAGTTGGTACACTTGGGTGGGTACAGCCTGACTGCTGTCCGGGAGCTTCACTACCTGGGTCAGATGATAATGTGCTAAATATTTCAGAGATGAGGAAGCTCGGACAAGCTCTTCACGTGCA
Source organism: Sinentomon sp. SZTP_YWyxl (assembly GCA_030068105.1). Taxonomy (NCBI): domain Eukaryota; kingdom Metazoa; phylum Arthropoda; class Protura; order Sinentomata; family Sinentomidae; genus Sinentomon; species Sinentomon sp. SZTP_YWyxl. Next base: position 9,347 of record JASGXE010009825.1, read on the forward strand.
TATTGGAGTTTAGGGAAAGCTGGGTGCACAGATCAATTATCGGTCAGATCTGGACATCTAGCAACTGGATCAACTAGCAGGCATTTTTTCCAAAGTGCTGCGGTTCCATTACTTTTCCATCCCAGTTATGAGATGAGTCTCCAAACGTGCTATGATACGACAATGCCGAGGATTTTTCTGACAGTACCGCAGAACTTTTTAACCAAGAAACCTGATGTGTAATAATTGTGAAGTAATTAATTGTCAATAATAATAATAATGTGTGGAATGTTTTCCAACATTCATCAAGATCACTCCTCTTACAAAAAAAATTCTTTCCCATCTGGAAAGATGGACTTCCACCGGCACGCTCACCATACCGTATTCACATGTTGCAGTATTCCTTATCCATACCTAGAGGTGCCCACATTTCGCGTTGCACGATTTTCACGACTTTTCTAACTTTGTGGTTTCACCTCCAAAGTTCATAATTTTAACATTTTATTGAATGGGAGTGGTTTCTGAGGCATTTTGTGATTCGCGATTTTCGTGTTCTGGCGCGAAATTCTTGTGCGGGCACGAGTTTTGCACGAATTTCAGCAGTTTGGCACGAAATCCGCGCGATTTTCGGCCTTTCTGCGGGTTTCTTCAATTTTTTTTTGTGTTTTGGCTTTTTCATGTCGTTATTCTCTCCCGCAATCCAATTAAAACGTTTTTTGAAAAATGCATTTTTGTTCTTTCTCTCCGCAGAACTCACAGTGCATGGGGGATGGACACCCTTCCCACGCCTGCTCTCACCCGTCTCAGCTCATTCCAAGTGGCAGCGGTGGATTCATTTTTGTTCTTTCGGGTGGCAGAACTGACAAGACCAACACTCTTTCCACTCCGGCAGCCCCGCACAATCCCCCGCCAACTGGCTCTTTTGATTCAGCTCTCCCGGTGGAGCCCCAGCAATGCCCTGCGGCAGTTGCACGCACAGCTGTGCCTGCGGAGGGGGAGGAGACCGGACATTCGCGTTTTGTTTTTCTCATTTCTTCAGTGGGTCACTGGTCTGCAAAGTTGTGTGCGGGGACTGGGGAGGGGTGGGGACAATCGAAATCCACATCCAATTTATCCCGCTCCTTCCCCTCCAAACACCACACAAGGGCACCACATTTTCTTCATCTCAACGGAGACAGCGAAACCAGCTTCCTCCAGACGTTGTTCCCGCTTGATTTGAAGGTCATCTCAATCGTCCGCAGCGCGGTCATTCACTTGCCAAGTGAATGAAAAACAAACTCAAGCCAGTTTCTTGGCCCACAATCTCGTGAGCGTCCCCATGGCCCGCACCCTCCCAAGCACCCCCTGGTCCAACACCATCCTTTCGTCCAGCAGAACAACAACACAGGGCCAGAGAATTGCAGTGTGAGTCACCATTTCATCAATTCTGGAAACGCGATCAAATCAGCTGGGCCTTTCGTTCCGCCACTCGCTTGCCCCACCTCTTCCCCTTCGCCCATCAAGACAAGGCACACATTTTTTTTCAACCTCACAGCAGGAACGCCTGGAGTGTGCGAGAAGACAGAGAGAGTTGAATATAGTCCCCAGACGCAAATGAGTTGAGGAGTGCTGCGCAGTATCTTTTGACAAGTTCATTATTCAACGTCATTGAAGTGTGTTTCGTTTTCATCACACCAGACAGAAACAAAAATGTCATCTGCCCAGGACAGGGTGAAGCAATTTCCGAAAGAGGGGTTTTTCGTTCATGAGAAAAATTCCCTCATGTGCAAATTTTGCAACTGCTTGGTGGACCACAATCGAAGGGACAGTGTTTCAAAGCATGTTGAGACTGTGAAGCACAAGAGATTCCGCGATGAGGCTAACAATGCCGACCCAGAAAAGCGGTCATTCTTTGGCCTGGGCAAGCGGCAGGTTTCCATTACGGAAGCGCCAGTCGCGCTTAAAAGAGCCAAGGACATTCGAGATGACTTCATATTGGAGACGTTGGACGCATTTGTCTCAGCCAACATCGCTCCGGAGAAACTGGACCACCCAAAAATGAGGCAGTGGATCAACAAGCATGTCAGAGGTAAAGTTGCTTTGTTCACGCAGCTGTTGTTCTTTTCTCACGCATAGTTGGGGCAGGGCCGTCCCAGCCTCACGTTTTTTTTGGCGAATCAGGTGCCTGGCTCCGGCTGTTGCCAGGGCCTCCGAAAAACCAACGGAGGCCGAGCCCCCAGCCGCATATTTCCGAATGCTGCCGCGAGTTCAGATAGCAGAGAGCGTTTTGGAAGAAAAAAATAATTACGCAATTTTTTCATTCGTTTTTTTATCACCCTAAAGCTATCTGAACCTAACCTAACCCTGTTCCCTCACCGGAAAAAATTGCTCGCTGGAGGCCCCGGCCTGCCATCTGAAGTCGCGGCAGTATTCGGAAATTGGCCCCCCGGCCTCAGCTTCGCGAGAAAAAGGAACAGCTGTGCATTTTTTTGCTTCTTGACTGTGCCCCTATGTCGCAACACCACATGAGGAGGCCCAAGAAACGAGTGGATGGCCGGGGACTTTTTCCTTTGGGAAACCCTGTCGACATGAAGATATTCTTTGGTCAACCTGAAACTGGTTTGCTGCTGTCGCTTGGCACTTAATTCTTGTTTTGCCCCACATGAATAAAACTGTTTTTCTTCCAGCCTTGCCCAAAATCCACACAGAGAAATGAAAATTCGGTGCCACCCGGGGCACTGTGCGGAAGGTTCTTTTTCACACAGACGCCCAATCCAAACAAAGGCAGCGAAAGGCTCAGACATTTGCACTGATCCTACCGCAAGTGCGTTCTGCCGGGATCGCATCCCTGGGCAGATTTGAAGCAAGAAAATTGGAATTCAAAGGTGGTTGGGCGACACTTTGTGCCATGGCGGGTGGCAGGTTCAATGCAATGCATCAAACTGCGATCATGCAGCAAAATCCCAATGTGGCATTTCAGCATGCATGTTTTATACAGGGATTTCAGAAGTCCCTTGAAAACCCTGGCTCTTCATATTTCCATTCTTCTTTTCTTGTGCGGCTAATTCCGTTTTTTTGCACCCAGATTACGCTGCATAGAGCAACACTGCGTAAGCATTGTACGACACATGCTTTTTGAAGAAGGTTGATCCTGGGATTGCTTCAAAATATTGCAATCCTCTTCCTGGGGTTATCAAGAGACTTTTGAAACTGTGCAAACAGTGAATGCTGAACTCCAGAAAAGTATCTCCAACTCCATTTATGTGACGGAATAAATTTTTTATTCCAGGGGGTGGAGATCTGCCAAAGGCCGAGACAATTCGCCAAACATACATTCCAAAGTTGGGGGACATCAAAAGGGATGAAATCAGAGGAAATATCGAGAACAGCAAGATCGCAATTTTGGCAGACGAAACCACTGATAAAGCTGGCCGCTGCATCTTCAATGTTGTGTTTCGTCCCTTGAAAGCTGCAACCGAATGCCCCCATTTCCTTGCCGCATCAGTTGTATTGGATCGGGCAGACGGTGCATCCTGTGCAAACGCCATCATGGCTACCTTGCAAAAATACAACGTGGAAAACACCCAAGTGGTTGCTTTAGTTAGCGACTCGGCTAACTACATGAAAAGATGCTTTGAGCTTTTGAAGGAACTGCTGGAAATTGACGACGACCAAGTTTTCCTGCATGTTCAGTGCTGGGCACACAAGGTTGATCTCGTGCTAAAACTGGTCCAAAACAATCTTCCCGAATTGAACAACTTCGTGAGTCAGACCAAAATGGGATTCACGAATACCAGAAAGAGGCGGAACTTGTACAATGCACACCTTGCTAAAAAGTATCCCCAAGATAGTTCAAAGCAAAAGCTCTTCCCAATGCCAGTGGTTACAAGGTGGAATAGTGTTATGAATGCAATCTCCTACTTGAACGAGGGTTATTTCGACGACGTCGTTGATTTTTTCCAAGCCTATGGAGCGGAAGATGGTGCTGATAGTGCGTCTCTGAGGTATTTTTCAACTCTTCAAGCTCACGATTTGAAGAAAGTGAAATTGCAAGGCGAATTTGTGGTTTCCTATCTAAAACCCCTTGGAGATTTCATCACATTTCTGGAAGGTTCAAGCTACCCATCCTGCCATTTGGTTGATAAGAAGCTGGAAGATTTTGAAGACGTTTTCAAGCAGCTTTGTCGCACCACTACCTTCCACGAACCCACAAGAGATGTTCAGAAAAGCATCGGCACTGCTGCTCAGCAAGAAGCCCTGAATGCCCAACTCCGGGCCTTTGCAGCCACCTGTCAAAAAAAGATGTCAACTCTTCGAAATTCCGATCCCTCCAAGAAGTTCTTTGCACAAGTTTCCCAAGTTTTTAACCCTCGCAGTGCTTCCCTTGCGTTGGATGAATTGGTTGCGTGTGCGAAAGAATTGCCCTTCTTGAAAGAGTGCAACGCGAATTGGAGTGGTTTTTTTAGCAGTTATGTGGCTTTTAAAAATGCCGTTCAAAGTGAAATGTCCAGTGATAATTTCAGCAAGTTTAACATTGTTGAAACCCTCTGCCGCATGAAAATGGATCACCCTGCATTTTGTAATGCTGCTCTCAAAGTCCTGTGGATGCCTGCATCAAATGTTGAGAGTGAAAGGTCTTTCAGCAAATATTCGGTCATTGTGTCTGACCGCCGCCGCAAATTGAAACCTGAAAACGCAGAAACACTAACCATTGTTTCCTTCAACTGCAAGAACTGATCCAAGGGCTGGTATTTTTGGGAGTGCACATTGACATTGGCTTAATTTGATAATTTTCAAGAATTAAGATTCTGGTCCAGTGTTTGAGAGTCGTAAACGGATCTTTTTTCCTGGACTTTCAATCTTGAAAATGCAGTTTGCGACTGCAATCGGCCAATCGCCTGGATTTCTATCCTTCATTCAGAACTTTCAACTTCATTAAATTTGTACAAATTTCCAACCCGATTTTTTGTCACAGACTTTGAATTCTTTGGCTTGTGACTGCTGATACTGTGCTGGTGGGAAAAGAAATCCGAATTGATATGGAAATGGTAGATGTGCAGGTGTGATCAGAATTTCAAAAATCACAATCACGCTCAGCATGTGTGAGTTTTGACACGAACTGATTGACTGCATGCATTTTCTATATAATCCAAAATCACAGCCACAAAATGCAAAATCGCTGGCCGCACGTGTGTGTGTGTGTGTGGTGGCGGCATTGCGGCCTCAATTTGAGATGATAAACATTTCCGGCCAAATCAAAACACGCAAAGGGAAAGAAAGAAGACACCATTCTGCATCAAATAATAAATTTTACAGTTCCGCCGCTCCGCCCAGCACAGGAGGGACAGATGGTTATTTTGTTGGGTGCATGTGTCACGACGAGACGGATCTTGTTTTGATGGGACTGAGACAATTCAGAAAAAAATGATTTGTTGTTTTCACTCATACAAACAACAGGCATTTTGGGCCCAACACAGACATCCACCGCACTGCTTCTGCGCTCACTACTTTTGCGCTCGCACTCTGCACTGCTTCTGCGCAAGCAAGTCACATCGTCCGCACTGCTTCTGGCTCAACTTTTGCGCTCGCACTTGCACTGCTTTCTGTGCAAGCAAGTCACAACGTACTGCTTCTGCAATCGCTTTTGTTGGGTGGGACGAGTGGGACAAGGAAAAGGCACCACCAAAACTCTTTTCAGTGCCAAACAATGAAAAAAAAATGGCGCGATAAAACGCGATTTTTCATTTTTTCGCCGCGATTTTCGTCCTAAAAAAATCGCGATTTTCGGGCACCTCTACCCATACATGTGAAAAATTTGCATTATTGAGATTTTAGCAAAAACTCAATGCTGTAGAAATAAAAGGTCCTCTTTCATGACTTATGTCAAAATCTGACACCTCTAGAAAGCTCCGTTGCAATTTGGCGCTTTAATTTCTACCAAATGCTAAGAGTAAAAAGAAAGAAAAAAAAATTTTCGGAGGCAACAATCAAATGGGAAAAACACATGTATGAGTAATCTTTTTCCGCCGCCACTATACATAGGTAGATACCTTCACTTAGGCACCTGTCTGTTGCATCCTGAGATTCATAACCTTGCAGCATTTGTGATAAATAGTGCCTTTGTTTCGCATGCCATAGCCTATTTTTTTTTTTTCTTTCATTTTTTGTCATTGCAAAATATCCCGTCAAATGAAGAATTTCCAAGATACCTATGGCACTTTCAGTCAGTTCAGAAATTTGCAGCACAAGCTGACTAAGACGTCACTCCAGTAAAGATCAGTCGTGTGCTTTCGAAAATTGTGCAAAAAGTGCTTGCAACTCCAGATGTGACCACATGTATGAGTAACAAGTGTCCTGCACTCCTGCTCTGGAGTGCAGTCCAAGACACATATTTTTTCGTTTTGCTGAGGGTTCCGAGTGCCAGCAGCAATAAGTGGCATGACCCCTTATCACTAACATATCATTGACGGAAACGTATTCCTATAACCTGAAATATGGGTTGGGAAATGCGTAAAAAAGCCTCATCTTGCGAAGTATCAATGTATGAAATATATATGGGTTGGGCAATGCAAAATCAAGCCTCATGTCGAGTATCGACATGCAATGTATCAATGTATGAAAAATGGGTTGGGCAATGCGTAAAATTAAGTCTCATGCTGAGTATCGACGTGCAGTGTAGGTATCAATGTAGGTATGAAAAATGGGCAGGCAATGCATAAAATCAACTGCTAAGTATCGACATGACATTGTATCTTTGATAAGGGTTGGGCAACGTAAAATTAAGTCATCTGAGTATCGACGTGCAGTGTATCAATGTAGGTGTGAAAATGGGCAGGCAACATAAAATCAGTTCCTGCTAAGTATCGACATGATTGTATCTTCTGATAAATGGGTGGGCAATGCGTAAAATTAAGCCCCATGCTGAGTATCGACGTGCAATGTATCAATGTAGGTATGAAAAAGGCAGCAATGCATAAAATCAGTTCCTGCTATATCGACATGCATCCTATTGTATCTTCTGAAAATGGGTTGGGCAATGCGTAAAATTAAGTCATGCTGAGTATCGACGTGCAGTAGTATCAATGTAGGTTGAAAAATGGGCGAGGCAATGCATAAAATCAAGATTCCTGCTATATCGACATGACGATTGTATCTTCCTGATAAATGGGTTGGGCAATGCGTAAAATTAAGTCTCATGCTGAGTATCGACGTGCAGAGTATCAATGTAGGTATGAAAATGGGCAGGCAATGCAAAATCAAGCTTCCTGCTAAGTATCGACATGCACCATTGTATCTTATGATAAATGGGTTGGGCAATGCGTAAAATTAAGTCTCATGCTGAGTATCGACGTGCAGTGTATCAATGTAGGTATGAAAAATGGGCAAGGCAATGCATAAAATCAAGATTCCTGCTAAGTATCGACATGCACCGATTGTATCTTCTGATAAATGGGTTGGGCAATGCGTAAAATTAAGTCTCATGCTGAGTATCGACGTGCAGTGTAGGTATCAATGTAGGTATGAAAAATGGGCGAGGCAATGCATAAAATCAAGATTCCTGCTAAGTATCGACATGCACCGATTGTATCTTCTGATAAATGGGTTGGGCAATGCGTAAAATTAAGTCATGCTGAGTATCGACGTGCAGTGTATCAATGTAGGTGTGAAAAATGGGCGAGGCAATGCATAAAATCAAGCTTCCTGCTAAGTATAGACATGTATTGTATCTTCTGATAAATGGCTTGGGCATTGCTTAAAATTAAGCCCCGCGGCATTCACGGCATGGAGACCGACCATGCCTAGCCATAGCTGCGATTTCCATCAAACTGACATTTCTATCAAAGCTGCCATACCATGAAACAACCAGCAGCAAATAACCAATTATTCAAATTCCCAAAACTCCTTTTAGCAACAGTCTTCAATTTCAAGAAGATTTCAGCCTACCCCAGCTTCGTTCTCTCTCAACCCAACATAACAAACATCCTAACCCAAGCCCGCCCCTCCCCATTCTACCTACGCTGATTCCCACCTGCAATTCAGTTTTGTCCAAAATTATTGGGTGTTTTTTTCTTCTTTTAGCCAACTTGGATTTGAAGGATTTTGGAAGGAAGGAAATCATGCTCGCCGAAAAGGAGATGCCTGGCCTGATGTCGTTGAGGAAGAAGTTCGGTCAGGTCAAGCCACTGAAGGGAGCTCTGATTGCTGGCTGCCTTCACATGACAGTTCAAACTGCTGTTCTCATCGAGACCCTCACAGAACTTGGAGCTGAGGTTAGCTTATCTCTCGTGCAGTTGGGGCTGAAATTTCGGAAATTAAATTCAAAGGATTGCTGCAGAGTCCAAGGGGGAGAAACCTATCTTCTGTCCTTTCTTTTGAGGTCCCTTTCTGACCAGCAATGTGACCAGAAGGTGCCCAGGTACTCTTGTGTCATTTGCTTACTGCGTTCAGCAGTCAAAAAGGAGGCTTGTGTGGAATAAAATTGTGCTTGTAATGCCAGTAAATCTGGTTCACCACAATGGGCAACCTACAACAGGGTGTTATTTTTTCTGAAAATTGAATAGTTTCCAGGGAATTTGCGGCTCCATGAAAAGACAGGGAATTTTAAACAAGTGTGGAAAGTGGAGTCTCGAGACTCGGTACAACCCAAACAGGAATTTTGTTCCAAAGAGGAGGCTAAATGCCACAAAAGTTAAAAAAATTCATTCTGCTTTCTGGGCGAACAACACCCTAATAAAAAATTTCGGAATTCACTCAGTAACACAACTGGTATTTTCTTCCAATCGGAACATAAATAACTGGTACTTTTCCCAATCGAAACACAAATTTGCATTTTCTTCCAATCGAAACATAAATAATTGGAATTTTTCCCAATCGAAACACACTCGAATGGCATTTTCTCACAATTATTGAAACCCACACGCAGGTGCAGTGGTCCAGCTGTAACATATTCAGCACCCAAGACCATGCTGCAGCGGCCATCGCAGCTACAGGCATTCCAGTCTATGCCTGGAAAGGTGAGACAGACGAGGAATACATCTGGTGCATAAAGCAGACGTTGGTGTTCAGTGGAAATCGACCTCTGAACATGATTCTTGATGACGGTGGGGATCTGACCAATCTCGTGCATACAGAGTACCCGCAGTACCTTCCGGGGATCAAGGGACTCTCCGAGGAGACCACAACTGGAGTGCACAATCTCTACAAGATGATGAAGAATGGAACACTGAAGGTTCCAGCATTCAATGTTAATGATTCCGTCACAAAGGTGAGTGGGTAACGACCACACCCTAGCTCTTATTGTATTAATAGGTATAATAGTAGGTACATATTGTTTTTAAATAAATAAAAAATAAATTACGAGTATCTTTCGCTCTGTAATGTCAACATCGTCAATGTTCATGAATGGCAAGTCACGGCGGCTAAATGGACGGAAGTGTCCGTGGCGGCCAGTTGTCCGTCGGCCAGATGGACAGGGCGGCCAACTGTCCGGTTCTCCTTTTAATTATATCCTAGCTCTTCGCATGAGTTTGTATTCTGGCTTGGTTAAGGGCTGATTAGATGCTTGAGATTACAACAGAAAAGTTTGTTGGTGTGCGGACTGCAGTCAGAACAACGCCAGAGCAAGCAAATTGCAGGTACCCACAAAAATTCTTTTGGTAAAAAAGACTTTGGAGCAGAATTTCTTTCACTTCTTACCCCCAAGTTCTTCTCTGTTAGTTTTTTTTAAAGCCATGAACTGGCGAAATTGGATTTCTCATTGTTGGCAGCTGCTTGTTCAGATGTGGAAAAATGGGCTGGACAGCAGGTTGATAAAGGGAGAAAACATTTGACCATGTGGTCATGTGTGTCCACAAGTGCCTAATTGGACAAAAGCAGAATTGAGACGTGCCTGGATGCAGTCATGACCAAAATGTGTTCAGTTGACGAAAATCGATTCAGTGTGTGGCAGATACGCGCCATTTTTGCAAATTTTACTGTGACACGGAATAAGCTCGTAATGAGTGAATTCGTGTTGACATTGGCTTCACAACGTCTCCTTTCTGCTCTCCTTCCGTTGGAAAGCATTTGTTTTTTTATCTTTCTCAATTTAACAGAGCAAGTTTGATAACCTGTATGGATGCCGTGAATCCCTTACAGACGGCATCAAACGTGCCACAGATATCATGCTGGCAGGAAAGGTCAGCGTTGTTGCCGGTTACGGTGATGTTGGTAAAGGATCGGCTCAGTCGTTGAAGGCGTTTGGCTCTCGAGTCATCATAACAGAAATCGATCCAATCAATGCACTGCAAGCATCCATGGAAGGCCATGAGGTAGGTACCTACATGTTGGTCGACATGCATGATTCTTGGTGGTCGACGGGAAATATTGATTTCTCATGGGAAACAAAAAGTCCTCTCTCAGCTTCGTTCCGAGAAATTTTTAGCTGATTTTGAAAACAGGATAACAGTTCCAAACCTCTGTTTACATGGAGGAGTAGACCAAGTTTGTTTCATAGGCAGACAGCGAACAACGAGCAGACAACGATCTAATTCAGGTTTGGTTGCACAAGTGGTTTTTTTTAACAACGAAAAGTAATTGCAAATCACGACGGTGGTGTGAACTTCTTTTACTCCGCATGCAGACAGGTCTTTGTGTCTGTTACGGCGGGAGAACACATTAGCTAAACAAACTAAAGCCAGCTAATGTGTTCTCCCGCCGTAACAGACACAAAGACCTGTCTGCATGCGGAGTAAAAGAAGTTCACACCACCGTCGTGATTTGCAATTACTTTTCGTTGTTAAAAAAACCACTTGTGCAACCAAACCTGAATTAGATCGTTGTCTGCTCGTTGTTCGCTGTCTGCCTATGAAACAAACTTGGTCTACTCCTTAGCTTTAGTTTAGCAGCCATACCTGCCCTCTTTCTTGTGTTTGTCGGCAGTCTCTGAAGGGCTGTTGCAGAATTCATTTTGACATCACAGGATCATTGATGCATCCACTCGTATTTGGAATGATTGCATTGCAAACTCTCACATTCCTTACATTTCTTCACTGGGTCCATATGTATTTCTTTTACGACAGGGTCTGTGTCCACTCTGGAAAACCGGGAAATCTCAGGGAATTTTGGATTGGAACTCTGGAAACTGGGGGTAATCTAAGCAAAATGTTTTGAAAATGGCCAAAACTCAGGGGAAAATTGGCTATTGATGTTTTTGTCTAATTGAAGAAGCTAAGAGATGTGTTGTCCACCTCCCCAAGTTGCATCATCCCCAAGTTGAAATGTTACACGATAGGTGCATAACACGTGCCCGGCATCATCACGAGAATGGATGTAGTGGAGGTTATAATTTGCTTTATATCGGATAGGGGGAAGTGGACCGAATGTTGCTTGGGCAGAATGAATTTTGGGCCGAATGGACTTTAGTCCGAACGGCATCTGGTCCGAATGGGTTTTGGTCCGAATTGACTTTAGATCGAATGAACTTTAGTCCGAACGACGTTTGCTCCGAATGGATTTTAGTCCGAATTGTTTTTGACTCGAGTGGTTTTTAGTTCGAACGGTTTTTAATTCGAATATTTTAAGTTCGAATGATTATAAGTTCAAATGTTTTTTAGTCAGAATTGTTTTTAGTTCGAATCTTTTTTGGTTCGAATTGCTTTTGGTTCGAATGTATTTTAGCCCGAACGAGTTTTGCACCGAATTGGTTTTAGTTCGAGTGGCGTTTGGATCGAATGTCGTTTGCGTCGAATGTGAATAAGAACGAAAAATTTCCGAAAAGTCCGGCTTGCGCTGTGGCTGTTATGTTGGTTTAATCCTATACATCAGCTTTAACATCGCATAAAAGGGGTCGGGATATTTGTTGGGGATGACATTTAAACGCCAAAAATTGTCTAACTTATCGAAACACAACCTAACCTAACCTAACCTAACCTAACCCGTTCTATAACCTATACCCAGATAAACAAAGAAGAAAGGCGGTTGCAAGATGTGGAACTGTTCAGATTCAAAACAAACTATCTCCATCTGCGCAGTCTTGTGCGGAAAAATTCAGAATCTGCCAAAGTTCAACGTCAACAGCCGAGAAGAATGGACAGTGGGTCGAACTGAAGATTGTTCGAATGCCACTTGGACAGAAATCAAATTAGTTGAATCGTATCTGGATCGAATGTGCATTAGACCGAACGTGCATTAGCATGAATGGCGATTAGTCCGAATGCGTTTTACTCCGAGTGGTTTTAGATCGAATGACTATTAGATCGAATGATTTTTAGGTCGAATTGCATTTGGATAGAATCTCGTTTTGTCAGAATGTACTTTACTCCGAACGGCGAATAGACCGAATGCGCATTGGTCCGAACGGTTTTTAGATCAAATGGTTTTTAGATCGAATGGTTTTTAGATCGAAGTATTTTTAGTTCGAATGCATTTTAGTTCGAATGGTGATTGGATCGAATTTTCGGTCTAAAAACCATTCGATCTAAAGTACATTCTATCCAGGTACGTTCCCCCCTTTATATCACCCTATTAGAGGTCATTTTGCCTTTTTATATCTGAAATCTGTAAAACTGCGCATTCACTCTTGAAAAACTCTGGAAATTGAGGGAATTTTTCAAAATCAGAATAGTAAGTAGCACTGTTCAAGGTTGTCCATACTGCCTATACTGTCATTTTTTACGTTCATGGAGTTTTGTGTTCATTGTTGTGCCTCATTTTAGTCATGTTTTCACATTCACTTTCTTTTCAGTTGTGAACAATGAACAATATTTATTTAAACTCATGTTTGAGTCATTCCCCCTGACCCATCTCTTTCTCCAGGTGATCACAATGGATGAGGCTGCAAAAATTGGAAGAATCTTCGTCACGACCACCGGCTGCAAGAACATCATTCAGGAGAGACATTTTCTGAGCATGCCGGACGAAGCGATCGTCTGCAACATCGGACACTTTGACTGTGAAATTGACGTTGATTGGCTTGAAAAGAATGCAACGGAAAAGATCAACATTAAACCACAGGCAAGTGAAACGGGCTTAGAGTAACATGAATAATTGTTATGCAGGCATTTCAAAATTCTCTTGACAACTTCTCCAATTTCAGTTTCGCAATCTCTTCTTGCATTACTAATTCTACATTTATCAGATCCAGCTTTTTATGCTCCAAGAGAATGAAAAGAACCGCAACAGCCGAGCTATCCTGTAATTGCTTCAAAAATGCAGTGACAATTTCAGCATGTGCACCACGAATGGGAATATCAGAAACAATCAAAATACTTGAAAATGACTAGCAGCCAAGTCTGTTCGTTCGTTGAAATGTGTAGAAATGTGATGTTTTGCTCCTGCTTCGTGGAGCTTCTTCAGGCAAACACCATCCGAGGAATGGCTGGTGTCTAATTTTGAACTGAGCTGAGACATGTGTTGTGGACTGCAGTTGCAGCTTGAGCAATTGATTGGTAGTGGTTGAGGTGAGGGTGGGGAACAGCGGAGGTGAAATGGGGATGGGCCAGGGGGCGGAATTGTGCATGGGGTGGTTGTGTTTTGTTGGATCGAGGAAGATTGCAGCCGGGTCGAGGCTGAACTCTTCTTCAAAAACTGCTGTTGAGAGGAGTTTTGTTTGAATTGGGTGCCCATTGCTGGTTGTTTGATGGTCCGGAAATGGCGGCGGAGGATGGGCAGGGAGGGTCTCCCTGCATGCTGTGAGCATTCCAAACGCCATGAACACGGACCCTGGAAGTTTTTGAAATGTTTGCTAATCACTCATCTCCCATCAGGAAAATAGTGTCAATAAAACAATGGGCTGATTTTTTAAACGAAGCCCATCTTTTTGGCCGCGGATTCTTTCTTTTTTAAATGCAATTTTGTATGCAAAAGAAAAAGAATCCGCGGCCTAAAAGATGGGCTTCGTTTAAAAAATCGGCCCAATGTGATAAAAATCCAGATCTCTCTCCTGGGACACCCTCCTGCAGTGTTGTTCCTTGCACTGTTTTCGAAATGAGTTTTATTTAATTTTTGTTTCCCAACGACGCCTTATGAAATTACCTAACTATTGCAGGTCGATCGGTATACGTTGCCAAACGGACGTCACATCATCCTTCTTGCCGAAGGTCGTCTAGTCAATCTTGGCTGTGCCATGGGTCATCCTTCGTTTGTCATGAGCAATTCCTTCACCAATCAGACGCTAGCTCAGATTGAGCTCTGGACGAATCAGGGACAATATCCCGTCGGAGTCTATACTCTTCCGAAGAAGGTTTGTTCTGAAATTGGAAGTTTGTTATGCTGGTTCACTCTTTCTTTGTGTTTCAGACATTTTCAGTGGGGGGTGGGTTCCAGGTTTCTTTCTATGTTCATGGAAAACCTTGTCAATGAAGGCACAGGGATGATTTGAACTGACACTTTGAAAAGCCAAGAAAAGCTCTTAATTTTTAGCTCTTTAGAATTTTTATCTGAGATGCAAAAACTAATTGATATCCTGTGGGTCATAGCTGGTCGCTCGGGCCGGGGGCTGCTTTTAGATCGCCCGGCTAAATGTGGGGTCTACCCATGATCATCTTCGGATGTACGCAGATCCCCGGCCGGTGGGAACAGGCATCAGTGCTTACCAATACCAAAATGCGAAAACTAATGGATATCCTGTGAAAGCCCCGATCCAATGATTCCCATTGCACTGTTCAGTGTTCACAAAGATCTTTTGTCGTTTTTTTTGAGTTCTGTTGGAGCATGTTCAAGTAACGTCGGTTAAATCAAGATCGTGGCATGCCTGAAAGAAAAAATAATTCTTTGTCCCATTCACACACAACCAAATGCAGGTATGAAGCAATGATCCGGATCATTATCTTGGCAAACTGCTGTGCAGAAGAAAGCTTTGAGCTTGCTCCGCAGGAAATATGTTATTGTGATGTTGATGCTTAAGTCAGTCGATCAAAGACTGGGAGGCTGCCAGGGAGGCTGTAAGCTAGAAACAATCCTCCACACCCATTGGACAGAAACACACCCCAGATCCAAATCCTTTGCATCGATATGCATGATCCAACTCAAAACACTTGCGCCAGGCGACTGAGTTCAGAGTTCCGATGGCTTCTCCGCACCCTCCGCAAGCACTTGAAACCTGCTTCCATTCTCCGCAAGGCCACGATGGGTCTCCATCATCAGAGCTGACGTACTTAGTCTGTGTGATTCTTTTGACTTGGGATGGGGGCCATGACGGTCTTGTGGAATGGCAGCAGAATGCAAGTACCTAGTGCCGCGGAAATGGACCCGGTGAGTCATTCGAAGCTACAAAATGAAAAGAAAAAACCAACCATCCAAGTTTATGCTGCCTCCTTCCCACTGAATTTGGATTTTGCCTAGCTAGACAGCATTATTACTTTTTTCCAAACAATAATTGTTTTAGTTGGATGAAGAAGTTGCAAGGCTGCATTTGGACCACCTCGGAGTGAAGTTGACTCAGTTGACCAGCGACCAGTCGGACTATCTGGGAATTCCAGTCGATGGTCCATTCAAGCCGGAGCACTACCGCTATTAGAGAGCGAGAGAAGGGGAGAGGGTTTTGGAGGATGGCAGGCGTGTTCAGGGTGCAGTCTAGTCCTTCTGTTCTGCTCTGGTGTGGTTTGGCTGGTTTTCTTTTTTCTTGTGTGCATTTACATGGCCCGGTGTGCCTTGATCCCTCCGATATTGTGCCTTACATGTTGGTACTTTTCTAGCTGGTCTTTTTTTGTTTGATTTTATCTTAATTCCGCAGCTATCTTGTCTATCTTATCTATCTTCTACTGCAACGTTCCTGTTGAAACATGTTTCTGAAACAAAGCGTGTGATATTTTTATACCTGGCATTGTGTTACCTACCTATTGTTTTTTAGCATTTTAGATGTTGCATTTTGGGCTACAACTTTTGATAACACACACAGTGGAACAGGTGTAATAAATTCCATCTCATGAATTTTGCTTTGTTTTCTGTTTTTTTATTTCCCAGAGGAAACATTCTCTGGCAGAAAAATACAGCATGTTTCAAACGGGTGCATCATCAAGAATCTTTTGTGCAATGGTTTGAAGAAACGAGTTTCGGTTGCAGTTCGGAATACCTGCCGACATCTGAAAAAAGCTGAACTGGACGAGTTTTCATACAAGCTCAAGTGGCCAAAATGGGATAGGAAAATGAGTACGAGGTACGTAGGACAGGATAGGCAAGGATATGTGTGTTGGGACAGGTTAGGTTGGGATTAGTTAAGCTTTATGTTTGTCACAGAGCAATGGTGATAACTCGTCGAGTCCAATGTCGCAGGTATTCCGATATGTTTACCCGTGTTTCCAGGCCCTTCACAATGCATTTGCAGAGTGGCTGAGCAATGGCTGCAGAGTGTAGCTGCTGGTGTGGGGAGGGTTCTTGTTGTTTACACTTTGGGAGATTTGGCTTGCCGAACTTTGGGAGATTTGGCTTGCCGATTGATCCCTAGAGCATGGCATCAATTTAAAAGAAATCTCACCTTGACACGACGCCTGCCGAAGTTGCTGACGACAGTTCTGTCCAAGCTGGGTCTGACGGATCTTGTATCCTAGGATAATCATATTTGCACAGTCATTTTTGCGAACCTCACGTCGCATTGGTTTTCTTACATTTGCATTTTTCTTTTCAAAAAGCGAAAGCATTCAAACCGCATCTTTTCCAATTGACACATGAACAAACATGATTGTGTCAATCTTCATCATTGGAATCGCTCGGTAACTAGTCCAATTTTTGGCGGTTTTGAGTTGGAGGTGTCAACATGTTTCCCAATTCGAGGCCGACCATTCAGTATCGAAAAGGTTTTCAATGCCTTGTCCGCAAGTCCCGAAATTTTGGACTCAAAGATTCGTTGTCTTGTCCCAAAGAAGTTACCTCTTTATATTGGACAAGTTACCTTTTGATTCCGAATCCCTGCAAATGAAAGGATGACCTTTTTACTGTCTGTCGGATGTTGATTTCTTGTTTTGAAGTGAAAGGCAAGGCCCCGCATCTTGTTGTTTCACACTCGGAGAAAGAACAAAGCGACAACCTTCATGTCTACCATGACAGACAGGCTGCTTTAATTCCTCTTATCAGCAGGCGAAAGCAGGCTTCGCTGTTTGTTTTCAGAGATTAACGAGTTTTTCGACAATGTATTTGGCGGTGAATGGTGATATTTGCATAACTGGCCCACACAGCTCCCATTCGATTACTAGAACTTACTTTTTCTCTGTTGGTTTGCTGAGAGCAGATTTCTGTAATTATTGGGAACTTTAGGTTTTCCCCCAAATGAGCAAATTGCGATCCATCCTCGGGAGCTAGAAGCTAATTTCACCTACCCAGCCTCCCATGAAATTGTTCGCCAGAACATTGCACGATCACAATGCAATCTGATATCATTGCTTTATTAACGTATGTGTGTGCTCCCCAAAAACCGCTGAGCTGACTGTATTTTCCTGGCATTATTTCATGTGCACGGATCATTGTGTCCTTGACTGGCTACCGGCTCCCAGAAAATTGCGATGCAGACTGGCCGATCTTGTCCACAAGTTCTGGATTTAGACTTGCCACCAATTTAGACTTGCCACCAAAAGCCACCCAAACTTATGGCCTCGCCTGAAATGCATGGTGACACCAATGTTTTTTTTTTTGTAATTTCCGCTTCCCAATCATTGCAGAAAAATCCAGCTGGTTTTGTATGGCCGTGGTTGAAAAAAATGTCTAAGAAAGCACCAAGCACGTTTCCAAGCTGCAATTGTGGAAAATAGGCAAGCTCAAAATTTTGTTTCTCAATCATTTTGAGACTCTCAGGGATATTTTTTGGATCTGAACATTCGAGAACTTCCCTGCATTTGCCATCCTTTTTAAGCATTTCCCAGACTTTCGATGCGATTCCCTGACTTTCCCCACCTGCTGGAACCATGGTAATAGATGGCCTGGCTGCGAATGAAGGGGATGGTTGGATAGATTAGACGGTGATGGTGGAAAAAGCAAGACGAAATGGTTGCAAAATCAAAACATTGTTTCTTTTCAAAAATAACAAAACAATTTGTCAATAAAATTTGTTTCTTCAAAAAATACTTTTTTAACCTAATGACATGGCATTTTGTTGAGCTAAAGCAATGACCGGACCGCATGCATGTGGCCTGACCAATAAATAACAAAAGTGGACCACAACGTGGACCACAAAAACGTGGACCACAAAATTCAATAGAAAAAAGAAAAACAGGTACAGGAAGCTGAGCCTGGGAGAGAAAATGATCAAATAAAACGCCACAAATTTATCGTTCCGTCACACATGGTCATAGTGCACACTACACTCACTGCCACTCCAGTCTCCATTTACTCTCCGAATTGGAAGAATAAACCTCCAGTGGGGAGCCAAAACAAAACAATTCAAAATAAAAAAAAAAAGAAAACAAAATACCAACACCAAATTTGGTCACGATATCATTGGAAGATGGGATCAGATATGGCAATCTCTAGACTCTCCTTTCGGGGTGAACATCATCGTTGAGCAGTCTGCCTGTTCCCCCTCAGTTCGTTCAGTTCAATTCTAAGTTGCCTGATCTCGTCCTTCAGCATCTCTAGTTCTCCGTTCAACAGAATGCAGTTGCTGCACGACGTTGTCAGCGGGCCATTCTCTGTTGCCAACGGAATGTGACTAGTATTGCTTTTTGAGTTGCCGCCAACATCGTCCGAATGCATTTGAACACCAGCTGTCCTCTCACCATTGGACATCATTTCAACCACTTCGTCTATCGTTGGACGCCTCTTTGGATTCAAATCAAGCAACCGTCTGATGAGATTATTCTAAAAAGGAAAGAACAGAATTGGCCATTGAGATATATTTTTCAGATACGAGTTACAAGTACGTTATCATTCTACCGTAGAAAGTTTTCTTCTGTCCGTTCCCATAAAATGGTCTCATCCCATGTCCATTCCTGAAATCAGTTTTCATCGAGAAATGTTTTCTTCAGTCTACTCCTGTAAAATGGTGTCATCAGCCCATTACCAAAAAAATGTTTTCATCTGTCCATTCCCATAAAATTATCTTTTTTTCATCTGTCCATTCCCGCAAATGTTTTCACCATTTAAAATATGTTTTCATCTGTCCATTCCCGTAAAATGTACGTGCCAAAATCACTCAATCGACTGAATGGTGGAATTTTCTTCCCTCCTCTTGCGATGGCCATCGGGAATAGATGGCTGGGGTCTCCGAGGAAGACACAGCCCCAATCATCATTGTGCTGTTTGGGCAAAAGGGCATGATGTGTATTGGCGATAAAAAGATTTTAGCAAATTTCGCCAATTTTTTTATTGCTCGTTTGGATGCATAAAGTAGCAAATTATAAGAATGGGTTCTGGTGAGGTTTTGACATGCTTGCATTGGAAAGAAAAACTCCCGTCAATGAGACATTGAGCAGCACTTGCTGGTGTCATGTTGGAAACCACAAGAGAAACAAAAAAATACCAAATCAACATCAAAAGCAAACCTGATTTGACCATCGACGGTCGAATACTGACGCATCCAGCTTCCTGGATGGGCTATCTCCATCTTTGGTCCAGTTAGATGACGTAACCTTTCTGAGGTTAGTCAGACAACGAGATCGTTCCATCAGTGTGGCAAACGGATAGTAGAGCTCATAGATGATCACTCCCAGACTGTACAGATCACTCTATGAAAAGAAAAATAAAGCGTAGAAAATAGATTGAATGTTCACAGAAACTAAATGACAAGCTAGATGCTATTGAGATCTCCGTATCAATTTGAGACGTGACGTTTCGACGATACCAAAGAAGAAACCAAACAAATGATAGATGAGGAGGGAGAGAGGGAAGATGGAAACATTAAAAGGGAAAACAGGAAAAATAAAAGACAAACACAGTGTGATTGAAAAATCATTGATCATGATGTGCTCTCAGCATCGTGGCCATTCTGAACAAAAATTGCAGTGTTTTTTGTCGTCCGATGACTTCTGTGGCACCTAGAAAAAACATGGGACCTGGTACTCATCACATCATACATGCAGGGACCGTGTAGTCACCGTTTGATGTCCCGTTTGCTGCATGTTATGTTCGGCCTTGTATTTCATGTGCAATATGTTTTACACTGTGTTGTGGTGTCACCAGAGTGATGTCTTGAATTACAGTGTGCCCCCAGAAGTCATCGGATGACAAAAAGTCACTCTCATGTCATGATTTGTGCAGTATGGCACTGCAATCCAGAGAACACAATGGCACAAATTAATGATTTTTGAAACACCCTCTGGAAGAACAGGTGAAAGAGGAGTTGCAGAACTTGAGACGTTCCAAATCGGTGAGTTCGAAATTCTCCCCCACAGCAGGTTGAACTGATGACTGCAATGGCCTCCCAGCGTCAACAGGATACATTCAACTCCTGCGGACAGTATAAAACGTGTAGGTAACTCGCCCAGTAAGAGCCAATTCTTATTGTAGGTTTGGTTCTCACAAATTGGTGAGAAAGTTTGTCAAGGGTCCAACAGCAAATGGAACATCTAGAGAGATCCAATAACCATAGCTAAAGTGGGAAAATTAATGTCCAAACTATTGGGATAAAATGGGGAAATTAACACCCATACATTTGGGATCAGAAAGCATTAAAAATCGTGCCTGAATATAAATAATGCGTTAACACTCCTCACACCCAGAGGGAGTAGGGAGTAGGGTGCATTTAGGGAACGGTCATTCTGATTCAAAAGTCCCATTGAAGCCAGGAAGATAAATGAACATTGACAAGTTTGTTGGTTGACTCCGCCCCTCGGTGGGTTGAAGACAACCCACCGAGGGGCAGAGATGGGTGGTTCAGGGAATAATTAACCTCATGACAGGGAACAATTAACCTCATGGTGGAATGAACCAAACCAACCTTGCTCGTCACTTCGAATCCTGACTTCTGTTCCGGAGACGAATACATTTCCGTTCCAATGCCAACTGTGGATGCAGATTTGCCGGCTCTATCACTCCTTCCATAGCTATGCCTCACCAGACCATCTTCTTGTTGCTCACTGTCATCATTGGTGGACTCGAATCTTGCCAGACCAAAATCACCTATCAGAATCATGTTGTCGTTGTTTATGAAGATGTTCTTAGGCTGGAAACGACACGAAAAGAGATCGAAAAAAGCACATTATTGCTATTGTCAAGCCTCACTGAGTCAGTTGAAGCCCATTTTCAACAATGCATGGATCCAAACAGATAACTTCCGGGTGAGACAAAGATAAAGCAATCGCAAATCACCACCTCCTGGAAACAACCCACTCTCTCCGAATCTTAGAAGCAAAACACCAGGAAGACACACGACAAATCAAACGTTCTCTCAATGTCACAAAACTTGTCTGGTGAAAAATGGCTCTTGGCTCTAGATAGCCTTCCCTTTCGACAGTGTGGTACAAGGAACAGCCAGCGAACAAGAATCTGGTTCTCACTGCAGTGCATTAACAAACCTTCAAATCCCGATGAACAATTCCATTCAAGTGGACGTGTTTGATTCCAGACAGAATCTGTTCGATGATGGTTCTGTTGAGTGTTGCATCCACCACTGAACACCTGTCCACCGTAACAGAGCTGTTAGCAATCAGCTGATCATTCCTCTTGTCGAGCCAGTGACGCAACGTGGTTTGACAGAGCTGCATCTGTATATTCAACACCAGACTGTTGCTCTGTGGATAGATATAGAAAGACAGAGAAGAGATGATGTTGGTAGATAGGTCAAAATGCATCTTGTTTCAACATACTTAATTAAGGAAAATGAGCTTGCATTCAGTAACTGCACAAGCTCGTTTACCCTTTCCGCAAACTAAGAGCACCTTAACTTCAGTCACAGTGGTGTAAATAAGCTTGAATGTTTCCCAAACAGACTCGCTAAAGTAAAAGTTACCAGGCTCGGTACAATTTCATTCTGAGTTCGAACCTCATCCATTTTCCTAACAGTTGAAGAAGCAGGCCAATTTCTTCAAGTATCTTTTCCGAGTCTCCTTTCTCGTCTTGTTTTTTTTTTCACGTTTTATTCAGGTTTTTCAAATCTCTTTTTTCATCTGAAGGATGATAAAACCCAATGAGGAAAACAAAGGCCATCATCTTCGAGTTGTGGATATCAAAACTGGTAAATAGCAGTGTAAGTGGCCAAACAATTGCCTCACAAGGTGACATAAAATGGCACTTCCAGAGTCCATCTAGATCAAAACTAGAATCACCTAGATATCAAACAAAGTCGCTCCCCTCTGCAAAAAAGCCAGCAGCCTTTATGCAAATGTTTACGAAAAAGAAATGCATGGTTGATGAAATTTTCAGAAATCACAACTTCGTTTCTGTCTGTCCCCCTCACAATACTTCATCAGTTGCTACATCAGAGGGAAGCTGATGGCAGCAGCAATACGAACCTGCAACTTCTTGGTTGCGATTTCTAGAATTTCTTCTGAAAGTTGTGATTTATGGAAGACTCCCATTTTTGCCAAAACCAAACACTCATCTCATTTCCTGATGCTAGGTGTCAGTGCCAACCTACTTACTGGCTGATGACCGCCTGTTGATCATTTTGCATATTGCCAATGCCTACTGCTCCGTCTCACCATTATGCCATTTGTAGCTCGTCCAAGAAGAAAATTTGAGGAATAATTGACCAAAGATGTTGTCTGGTATACGCAACTGCATGCAACCTTCTCGGTTAAAGTGGAATTATGTACCTACAGGATGCAATGCAAACTTACGGATAACAACTGCTTGATGGGCAGCATGTGCATAGCCAACGCCGCAGTCCTCTGTATGTCGACCTGAGAGACATCGTTCAGTGGAAACTGCCTTGGAACAAGCTCCAAGTTGTTGGAAACATTCCGTACATTCTTCACGCTCTGGGAGCTGCTAGATGACCGATCGCTTTCGTACGAGCACACACGGAACAAGGTGAAGCCATCTTTTGTCACCGGTGACGGCGGAAGGCTACTGACGCCATAACCAGAGACGGGAGGGGTGTTTTCCTTATCTGACCTCGTGGCATCTCGAGCCAATCCGTTGAGGAGTAGAGCTTGGCTGGAACTGTTTCTTGGCATCTTGCTTTGTTTGGCTAGGAGACTGAGAGCATAGGTATCTCTGAACAGGTTTGGAATTGGGTCGCTGAGCGATTTCCGAACAGGAACGATTTTATCATCATCACAATCATCACAGGCGTTTTTATCACAAATGTCTTCTGTGTGTTGTGAGCTATCGGTGTCCTCCTCAAAAGCGATAAGTTCGCTGCTTCCACCGTGAGAAGATAAATCTCGTGGGAGTCTGCAGAAAAAAAGTCAGATAAAGCAAAAAAAAAAAAATAGGTAGGTAGGTAGGTACCTATTTGATGTGGCCACTCCAGCCAATTATTCTGCAACTGCCTTGGCCAACCGTTGTTTATGTAAACTAATGGCATAAGTATTTAGATTCTTGGACAAGGACAAGAGAAATGAACTGGATATTCTTGGCTAATTTTTTCCATTATCAATAAGCTGTTACCCATAATCCATGGTTTAAAAAAAATAAAAACACTTCAAAATTCAGGGTGATTCACAAAGACACTACTACGCTAAGAAATTTTCACTGAGACATCTAGTTGTTGTCCCTTGGCCATAATGAGCCACAAGCACCAACCGGGCTCACAGAAAATGCACTTTTTCACCCTTGCTCAGGTTTTATGCATGCGGCTTTCCTCCTCTCTATAGGGGACGTACTGTGCCTAGAACTTGTCATTTGACACGAATGCTTTTGTGAACTACCCTGTATATATCGGTGACACCGTGGACAAAGACTTCATTGAAGCAGAGAAATGAAAAAGTGACATCAAGAGTCACTTTCGGTGAGGCACATCATTTCTGATTTCATCTACGTATCCGGGTTAAATGCAAATGTTCGACTTGCCGCTTGGGGTTGCTCATTGGGTAATTAGTTTCATGAGGTCGGTACCTACTGCATACCCCACCGGTGACTATGGCAGCGACCGAATTGATTGCTAAAATTGGCCTCAAAATGTGATAAATAACGTGGACTTCACTACTACCACATGGGAAATATCTTTAGCGACCAAATCATTTTTCTGGGCCTGTGACTCCGCTGACACTGGCGATCCGCTACTCTAAAAACCCCCTTCGTGTTCAGATGAAAACACCCATTGGCAATCAGATACACAAACCTACCTGTCGAATGTTGATGAATCGGAGAAGATACCAGGTATGCCTACATCTGCCTCTGCCTCGTCATACAATAATCGAGAACCGTCCACTTTCTGTTTGAAGTTGGAGCTCCTGGTGCCATCCGCAACGAAAGGCTCAAACCAAGAGGAATTGTAAGAGATCACATTTGGATGGTTGATGCTAGCAAGGATTTCAACCTCACGAACTATCTTCAACAACTGCCTGGAATCTTTGTATCTGAAACGAGAAAAAAATTCTGGGCACCTGTTTCGAACAAATCCAGTATTGGTTGTCAAAAATTTGAGATCCTTCACTTCTGCTGAAAATCCCCTGACCTCAATTTTCTCACGAATTCCCAAACAATTTTCATCGTTTTTATAAGTTCATCAAAATTCCCTGACTTTTCGAGATTTTTCAGGCCAGGTAGGCCCAAAATGACGTATGGATTGACAGGTGGAGTAGGTAGGCACCTGCGTGAAAGCAACACCCATATCAAAAATGTTTAAATAGGTATCTGGGGAGACTTGGTGCTTTATGTGATTCACACCTGCAAAATAAATCAGCAACTTGATGGTGTCTGCTCAGCTGAGATCCAAGCTGACCCCCAGGTCAGCAAACTGGTGCTAATCCATGGACAAGTTGTTAAATTAAATTTACCATGTCGAGTTTGATACGCCTTGTCCATTCGTGGAGTTTATATTATGACACAACAGTTTCGCACCCTAACGGGGAGCTTCTTCAGGTGTAAAATATCAAAGAGATCGATGGGAGATATGAGATGAGGAATGGACGAATTGATGAACTGAAGAACGTGGTGGAGTTAAAACTGGATGAAAAAGGTTAAAAACAAAGGAGATATGGCACTGGAGAGTGTTGAAGCCAGGGTTGGGTTTTGGCCGGCAAAAATTGGTTTTGTCCGAGCCGGTGGACAAAACTGGTTTAAACCGGTTAAAACCGGCCAAAACTGGTTAAAACCGGCCAAAACTGGTTAAAACCCCAAAACCAGCTACCTGTTAATGCCAATGCATCTCCATTCATGGAAAGTCAACAGTTCACAGAAAATCTGGGATTATTAATACCCACTCGATTTCAAATTTTCCACTGTGCACATCGAAAAAAAGTTTTGCAAAGTTGCCTTCGTAAATTTAGGTATACCTACAAGTGATGTTTCGCCCCCCACAGAAGGAGCTTTATCAAGCACATATAAACAGATCCTTGGCCATTGTTGTGCAGAGACTGACACATTTACTTACCTATCGAAATACGAACGATTAGAGGCTTCTTTGCTTAATTTTCAACCAGATTGCAGCAAATTATTGCTCGCAGCTTACACGTAAAAGCAACTAAAAGTTGATGTTATTGCTATTGACTGCATTGTCTTGTTGAAAACTGTGATGGATAATGATATGGGATTTTGAGGGACATGCCTTGTACACCCTGGGCAACATCACTGAATGCTGCTTTGGCCAATAACCAAGCCTGACACTGATTACAGCCACAGACCGACCAGTTTGGCAACAAATAGGTAATGACAGAGAAACTCGGTATGGTTATCAAGAATCGAATTGTGCCTTCTACATGTTGTCTGAAAACCCTTATGAAAGGAAAAGAATGGACAGTTGTGGTTTCTGACTGGATTGGATGGTGTTGGTATAATAGTTGTCCTTCCTGTAGTTCCCAACCGGGGTGTTCTGCTGTCTCGACAAATCCCAACTTATCCAACGCAGTTGCAAAATCAAACCGACCACTCTGACGCTGCTGCAAAACACAAACCAACAATATGGCTCCCACGTAGGCCCTTTGGGATAGAACTAAGCAGTACATTGTGTGAATCAGCATTTTTAATTCGAGCTTGCTTTTTCTCGACACGTATTTTTTCTGAAGATTTGCAATTAAATTTCCGTGTGCCTTTTACTTTTAATCCTGATATTCTTTCCCTTTCTTTGGTCATTAGGCCTTCATGTTTAGGTACCGACCATTAAGGTATCACAAAATGCAGATTTTTGGGGTCTGGACCGATATTTATGAAAGCTGATGAATCCTATGACAAAGGTTAACAACAATTGCAACATTCTCTGCATCAAACCTCACTCATTTTTAGTTTTGACCAGTTTTGTCCGGTTTTAACCAGTTTTGACCGGTTGAAACAGTTTTGTCCAAGCCGGTTAAAACCAGTGGTTAAAACCGTCCGGTTTAAACCGGGACCAACCCTGGTTGAAGCAGGACTGAATAGCTGAATGCTCAGTGGAGTTGACGGTATCTCTGATCCTCCGCCACCCATCAAATTCCCTCCGTTTCCACTTCATGCTCTTTCACATTCAAACTTCGAGCTCAGCAGCACAGAATTCAACATGGATCCAACTTAATTTTCAGTCCACCCTGTACTTCATCCAATCCATGCTTATCTGCCTTGCCAATTCTGATAAGACCGAGCTTTTATTTCCATCAACAGTCAAATCAGATAACACCTCAATCAGAGATACCAGTCAACGCCACTGAGCATTCAGCTATTCAGTCCTGCTTCGACACTCTCCAGTGCCATATCTCCTTTGTTTTTAACCTTTTTCATCCCGTTTTTCACGGGATGAAAAAGAAAACTCCACCACATTCTTCAGTTCATCAATTCGTCCATTCCTCATCTCATATCTCCCATCGATCTCTTTGATATTTTACACCTGAAGAAGCTCCCAGTGAGGGTGCGAAACTGTTGTGTCATAATATAAACTCTACGAACGGACAAGGCGTATCAAACTCGACATGGTAAATTTAATTGAACCCGTTGGTGGTGTACGTGCTTCAATTGGGCAAGTTGTTTCAGTTGCCTGAGTATAGGATGGTTCCTTGATGAACAAACCTGTTTGCTTTGGAAACAGCTACTTGCTGCTTCAGGAAAAAACAGTGCAGCCAAAATTACTCGTAGGTACATGCGAAACCTCACCCTGTATCCAGTTCTTCTAGCTAGATATTCCAAATTAGAAGGGCTTTTCTTTTCTTGCTCAGGCCAATCCTACTCCTCACGCCGTGATTTACAACTGAGACAATTCACTGGATTTGTTGTCTTGCCGAGGTACCTGACCGATGCTCACAACGCACCCAATGTCAAAAATGTTTTGGTTGTAACAATAATTCCTGATATCAATTTCAACTCCTCGGAAAAATCATTTTTCACAATATCTCTAATATCAACAAATGACAATGACCTTGCAAGAAACAACTTCCAACAGTTGAGAACCAGTGCCAGCACCGGTGTCGCAAACGACAATGAACTTCCAAAGAGAAAACAACAATAGGTAGGTACCTGATCCGTATTTTCTTGACTGCATAGAAATTGCTGTCAATTCTGTGCCTGACCTTGTAGACAGTGCCAAACGATCCACGACCAATGCACTCCAGCTGTTCAAAGTCCGAAAGATATCTTGACGAAAACATGGAGAAGTTGCTGACGTTGCTGCTTGAAGAAAATAGATTTCGGCTAATACTGTTGCCACAATTCAATGTTGTGACAAATGAGTTGACGGCAGCAATGTTGGAATATGATGATGCTCCCAGGCTAAAATAGGAAAGAGATGGACACAGAACCAATGTTGCAATGATGGAAGATTTTTTCCCATTTCGTTTAGCAATGTTGAGAAAAGGTACCTACAACAAAAACAATGCCGAGATGTCAGGGATAACTAGGGCCCACGGAATTTCGTTTTTAATTTTTGCCAATTTCGTTTTGATGGCTCAAAATTTCGTTTTTTAGTGTTGAAATAAAAGTTAAATTTCGTTTTTTTTCGTTTGGCCGATAAAAGGCTAGAAAATAAATCATTGGGGGTTCAACTGTGATATGCTGTGTGTGGGAATGATGCAAAACTAACAATCAGGTCTTTCACTTGAATAGTCCTTCTAAAGAAGAAGCAGCCAACTTGCACTCTCAAATAAAATAGAAACTATTCTTGCTTGTCCAGGTTTATTGCTGTGACCTGGCCAACCGTTTCATTATTTTGTCTCCATGGCATTTTAAGAAATATTGCCAGGCTACAAAATTAAAATTTTCCAGGCTGTCTTTTTTCTCCCTTTCAATAATTCATAACAGAGGCTGAAAAACCTGTCCCAATGACTCTTGCCCATGGATGACTGCATTATGCAATAAGAAGGCTGACTGGGTTTGAAGATTTTTAATCTGTGATCACTTTTTATACCTACTGATTAAACTGTTGGTCAGCTGCAGGTTCATCGGCCCTGATTTTGCCTGGGAGAAAATGCTAAGAATGCATCCTCGAGGACAAAAATATTAATTTTACATAGACATGACAAAGAATACATTTTCCGGAAATCATTGACGCTTTGCTTATATGACAGAAAAAGGAAGTTTAGGTGGAAAAAGGCCAAATTCGTGGGAATTTCGTTCTAAAACGTGGATTTCGTGCTAATGACTCAATTTCGTTTTTTGTCGTGGTAAAAATAAGGAGTTATCTGGCTTCCCAAAGGCATAATTGGCGAAGAAATGTCGAAAAAAGTGAAAAAATCACATTTCGTTTTTTTCGTGCTTATTCCCTTTTTGCGAAATTTCGAGGGCTCCAGGGATAACCTCTCTTAATTGGGCAACGAATAGAAAGGTAGTGGTCGCAAGGCTTTCCAGACATTAATTTTGAGGGAACAGCAGGAGGACCACGCAGGTGGACCAAGGAGGATTATGCATCATGCATCCGATCCCAATGAAACCCCACCTGGCCATTGCCTCACCAACTGAAACTGTGGTTGCAGGAAAGCGAAATATCTGTGCAAGGTGAAATTCAAGCATGTCACATCCTTCAAAATAAAGTTTGGCATGTGTGACAGTAATATGTGCCTACAAGGTGAGGTTTCATGGTTCCTTATTTGCAGGTCCTCCTCTTCTTATGGGCAAAAATAAGCAGAACACTCACTCAGATAACTCAATACACTGCAGTAGGTTAGCAGTCTGCAGAAAGACAAACAAGATAAATTTTTTATTCATGATTTCTGAACATCAAAAAATGCAGAAAAAAAAAACATTTATTTTCGGTACCGAAAGGTACCTACACTTATCAGTTCAATAAACATGCTGAAAGACAAACTAAATTGGTATTTTTATTCTAATTCCATGCAATTTCTATAAAATTATTCTGATCAAAGTATGAAAACAAAAAAAGCCTTGCTGTTTCTAGTCCAGCATGTCAGATAGGGCCGAAATCGTAAAAATATACGTCTCGGATGCAAACATTTTGACGGTTCAGATTTTTTTCCAAGAACTCCATGCAGATAGTAAAATCCTCTTTCTTCGGGGGTCAAAATCACTGGACCTTCGAGAAAGCTTTGTTGTGTTTTTTTTTTCTGACAATTTCGGAGTAGGTAAAATGAAAGCAGTTTTGGGGACAACATTTCAATGGGGAAAACACACGTATGAGAACATTAATTCACTCACCACTGTAGATGACATCATGAACGGCAAAACAAACGGACATAAACCAACAAAATGTGGATGGCCATTCTTAAAATTGAGGCCAAACGAAATGGAGGCTTGGAAGCAGCATCGTTAACCGGTCAAGCCCGAGCGCCGTGCATTTACGTCCGCAAAAAAAACAAACTGCGTACGAGCGACGTAGATAAACGCCAAGACCGGCATGATGTGATTGTACGGACGACGTAAATAAACGTCGGCATGGGTATTCCATTTTCAAGGGATTTGAATTTAATTACGTAATATCAGCACCACTCAAAAATATTCACAGCCGGAACGAGGAAAAATCAGCGATTTAGCAGACGTTTATTCCGCCAAAATCGGTCCAACCGTTTTCAATCAGCGCACTTTTCAAATTTCCCGCTTTTTTTCTCTCAAGTTCCCGTTTTGGCGCCTTTTTACGCGGTCGCACGACATCTGCCGCCCGCCGAAATTTGAATTTTCGGGCAGTTGAAAGACGCGCGAATCAGCCGACGCTTGTTTCACGTGAATTGTTGCATTCGTTCAGAAATGGCGTTGCATTGAAATTTCCGGTTTTTTCCAGTTTTTGCTCAATTTTGATGCGGTTTGAAGCGTTTTGTGGGTATCTTGGCTGTTTTTTTTGTGCGGAGGTGTTTTTTTTTTTGTTGAAAACATTAAATTATAGGCGTTTTAATGACAAGAGCAGAAATCGGCTTGAGTGAGCGGGAAATGCATGCATTTCCGATTTTTTCCGTTTTTCGAATATCCTTGCAGATTTTTTTTATTCCGTCAGGGCGACATTCCGTGTTTCCGAAACGCGCCGAAAAACGTTTTAAACCCAGAATTCGCAATTTCGGGCTTGACCGGTTAAACTGAATGCATTCGAGACTGGAGAAGAAAGCACATTCAAAAGCTTCCCGTTTCGAAACCATTTTGAAAACTTAGAAGAATCCTCCCCAACTCAAACTCCATTTCGGCTTGCAAGCATTAGTTATATTGTCATTTCGCAGATTTTTTTCTGGGTACTTTTTAATTATGTAAATCTGGTTTTAATTTCGTTATTAAAAATTTTGCAGCCTGAAAAAAAATTGTTAAATTAACACCTCCAGAAAAAAAAAGTTGCAAGTGTGTCAATTACCCTGGCAGTGAGTTTAAAATGGCATTTTTCTGACTAGGAATGACTTGATATCCATTTCTGATCACGTTGACAAAACCAGTCAGACTGGCAATCAGCTGTTTCTTCAGTGGAACCATCTGTTGCATTTCGGAAAACGATTCCAACGGCATCAACTTCCTCAGCTCACGAATCAACACTGGAAAAAAAAACAGAACAAAATTCGAATGTGAGGCACGTCTTGTCTGTGGGCAAGGGTAATAATTCGGAAGAAAAATGCTGCACAGATAACTGCCTATGGATTAAATGCATCGAGATGTGGAGAAGTTGCCAGGCAGATCAAATGCCAGCAACTTTTGACTTCATCAGATTGTCTGCTCCAACTCATAGTCACACGCAGACATCTCTTCCACTTGAATGAATGGGTTGTCCCATCTCTCCCATCAAATTAGGGTTGGGCGACTTACCTGCTTTGGCCAACGTACCGTAATGAACAATAATCGATGTGAAACATAGCGTGCTTCCGCTTCTGTCAAGCATCCATGCTTGTTTCAGTTGGCCACCCACCCGCCGACTGATCAATGTGAAGGAAAGCATGCATAACAGAATGTAAAGTTTTCATCACCATTTGAGACTCATCAGAAGTGAAGTACCCTACCTAAATAAAGCAAGAGAAGTTTTTGATATCTTGGGCCTACCGATAAAAAGCTGTTTCCGTTTTGTTTCATCTGGTTCGTAGAGTGAGCACAGATGCTCCAGAAGTGTCTCCAACAGAAGACTGGACATCAGTGAAGGTTTCTTCGAGGCAAGTTCCATCGTGCTGGTGGTAGAACTTGGTCTTCTTTTCACAACACGCTTTGATAATGTTGAAGATGTCCTATCTCCACTGCCACTGCCCTTTCTGATGTTCCCTTTGGACGATGATTGTTGAAGCAACTGCTCATCAGCACCTAAAAGGAAAGGCAATATTGGCAAATCTATTTGATATGTACCTTCAGTCACAGAAACAGTATGACTCCCAAATTGCATAAAATGGGCTATCGGATTTTTTGCAGGTCTTCTTGGAAAAGTTGCCAAAGATCAACATTCAGTTAATCATCAAGCAGCAACACTTATGAGGTCATGTTTGTCCGGCTCTGAACAATGCCGGATTATGCCTTCATGAACAGATACCTACTGGCATCAGGTTTCAGAAAATTAGGTCTATCTTCGGGTATTCGCCACAATTTACACATATTCTCCAGAAGAAAAGATACTGGGGAGGTACAAGACTCAATTTCCTTCTTTGAATTCTCACTGACATCAAGAGAAAACATCCACATCCTTCTTGAAGAATGGAACCCGCATGGCATGAAAGCAAATGAATTTGGGATATTGTAGATACCTTAAGGCTAAGAGCAGGAAACAAAGCCATAAAGTAGGTAGGTACAAGGTTGGGCAAGTCCGAGGGTTCCATAAAAAAGTTAAAACTCGTACAAAAAGCAAAAATCAGAAAACAGACTTTTGATCGACAAAACCGAATTGCTAGGAAAATAATTGTGGGTAGGAAAGCTGCAGCCCCTAACTGGGAAGCCAACTGCTAACAAATCCAAGGCCGAAATTGCAAGGCCTGGAACCTTATTTTAACAAAGGAACTAACCAGGCCTAGGTGCTATAGGCCCTAATTCGTTTTTACAATGAGCATCTGCATGTATTGTGAAGTGCCAATTCGGTAGGGATTACACCTTTCTTGGGCTCCATCTCCTCATGGCATCCAAGGGAACATTCTCATAAAAAATCAATGCAAAAGTTGTTAGGTGATCATGCTGAATTTCAAAATGTGAACAGAAAATGATCGCACGGTTCGTGGGTTGTCAACATACCCGCACTTGATCCGAGAGACTCTAATCTGCCGGAATCTGCCACTGCATTGCCATCCCTTGATGCGTGAGAGAAACGGATGACGCTGTCAAAATCTGTGATGGTGCTAAACTTCAGAGATCTTGACTCAGCAGTGGTTGGCAAATCCATGTGAAACCGGTAAAAATGGAAGGTTCCCAGTTGCCGGCACTGCGACTAGCCCGATGTTTTCTGATTTGGATTTTCCAAAATCCAATCTTGAAAACACCAGATCTGGGTTGTGGTTGCTCAGCTGTGGAAGGTAGGTAGGTACCCACCTGATTCATCAGCCTCAATCAGTACCTACCGAATGGACCTGGGTGTCCTAGGCCATGGAAAATTGGAGCCAAACGAAATGTCAATAACCATCTGCATATTTAGAAATTGTGCAGAAAGAAAATACGTAGGTAAGTATGTAGGTACCTACCCGGCCAATTAATTTGATTGTTATGCTCAGGGCTGCAGAAAGTCGTTTGGAGCCCTGGAGCACGGATTTTGGAGCCTGGTCAAGTTTTGGCCGAAGAGCTTTTTTTTGCTCATCAGCTTTCTTTTGCTGGCCTGCCCGTTTCGGTCCCTATCGAAAAATCAAAAAGCTCCCGCGCTCGCTGATCTTCATGTCTTTTCCATCCCGGACGATAAAGTTAGAGAGGTTTTTTTTTTGCTCTCCGGCCCAATTTCGATCCCGGTCGGCCCACAACGGTCCCGGGAACAATGCACCCGTGCTCCCGACTTTTTGCAGCCCTGGTTATGCTCTGGTAGGTACCTCCTAGTGTTGCGACTAGTGTGTTTGACTATTTTCACTGACGACCAGGGTCAAACAGCTGATGTGCACTGTGCAGTCTGCAGCGACAGGCAGAAATATTCATTATACCTAATTTACACCAAAAACTTGAACGTGTTTAAGTTCTTGAACGTCATTAACAAGGCTCTGTGTAAACAGCTTTGCGCTTAATCACGTTCCTGAACATAATTAACTGAACGCGTTCAGCCATGTGGGTGTAAACCAAAACGCAATGCACATAACTTTGGTGTGGCACGTCAGCCTCGCGGCAGAATGTGCAAGCATGCTTCTTCATTCCGCCGCAAGGCTGACGTGCCACACCAAAGTTTATTGTGTATTGTGTTTTGGTAATGAATATTTCTGCCTTTCACTGCAGACTGCACGTCAGCTGTTTGACCCTGGTTGTCAGTGAAAACGGTCAAACACGCTACAGTAGGTAGGTACCGTAACCTGGGGTAACTTTGCACCCAAATTTGCCAAAACCCAACTTTGGGTGCTTTTTGCACAAAAATGCAAAGTAGTATCAAGTGCCAGTCTGTTTCAGCACACACCTCAACTACTTTTCAATTTGTAAACACATTCCCAAGTCCTTGTGCCCCTTCTTTGATATTTTTTTTAAAAAATCAAAAAAGGTGCAAAGTTACCCCATTGGGTGTGGTAACTTTGCACCTCAACTTGAAATCCTGTATTTTAGGTCTTAGAATCATATTTGGCAATGTTATATGCTTCTGTGGGGTAACTTTGCACTTTTTTTGAGTTTTTAAAAAAGTGGAAAAGTGAAAAACAATAGAAAATACACATTTTATTTGGCAGGAAAATCAACATGGAACAAATGGAAGGAGCATATTTAACCAGCAGGCATGTAATTTTCACTTGGCACAAAAATTTGGTATACATAAGAGAAAGGCAAACATGACAGACTTTTGCTCTGAGAGCAAGACACATTTGGCAGTCAAAGTAAGAGATAGGTAGCTAGAAAAGGCAAACAAATAAGGTAGAATAGGTAGGTACGGTAGGTACTGTACCGTATGCATGCGACAAGTTGTTTTCAGGAAGGAACTTAAAATTTTGTTTTCATTTCAACAATCTGAATATAAAAACACAGGTTGGTACTTAAGAGTACTTTGAAATAGCAGGCACAGAGTAAAACCCACGTCTGGACACCAAAATGGGTGGATCAATAATCTTTTTAATGGTGCATTCAACATACATAATTTCATCTCTTTGTCCTCCCATTTCCTCTGGCCAACGCCAATAACCACCTGATCTGTGCATTACATTAACTTTTGCACAGTAACAAAATCGTTCAACAGTTCTACCCATTCTGTCCAAATATGTCTTTATTATCACACGGAGCTCATAAGACGAGATTGGAAAGCCGTATTGTGACATCACGAGGCAATGCTCCACAAAGGACTGTTCCTCAGCTGCATTGAAAACTTTAGGTGCTCCAATGTTCATCATGTGTTCATTCTTCAGCTTGTGCTGAATTGTTCTTTTTGGAATATTGAACATTTCAACAGCTTCCTTAAGTTTCATTCGTTTGCTCTTGACTGCATCGAGGCATTGCCTCAGCGTCTCATCACTGTAATCCTTGTATTGCCGTGCACCTGGAACGCGGGGTTTATTCCGTGGCATGGCAAGATACCAGAAGCTACAACCAACAAATATCACCTCAGTTTAGGCCTAGGCCTAATCGACCTGCCTACCTAGGTGCCCACTTTGCACAGTGACTTGCTCAAAGCCTTCCAGCACTAAAATCAGGTATCTTTAAGCTGCAAAAATTAAAAACAAAAGACAATTAGTGAACTTACCTACCTACCCTGCCTAATGAAATTCCTTGTTCCTTTGGTGCAATGTTTCAAGTGCAACATCTTGGATGGTAACTTTGCGCTGGTGCAAAATATGTCTGGTTTGGTCCGTAAGGGGTAACTTTGCCTCGGTGCAAAGTTACCCTATGAAGATGCCACTTTTTTCTCCAACATCCAACATTGAACACAGCTCCCATAAAGGTAAATTCAGGGAATCTATGCCCAATGCTTTTTGTTACTGAAACTTTCATAAAAAAAATGGCAGGTCCAGAAATTGATTAACGTCTTTCATTTTGATGCATGGCATGTCTTTACGCGGGCAAGGTTTTTGGTAAAAAATGAGTGTTCAAGTTTAGGACTTTTATTTACACACAAGTAGTGTCAAAGATGGGAGTGTGAATCATACAGAATAGTTGCAGATTATTACAGATCAGCTGCAGATCATCAGACCTGAGTTTTTTTTACTCTGGCTTCGAAAAATTACAAATTCATCTCTAAAGTCGTGAAATGCAAAGTTACCCCCAGCAGTGCAAAGTTACCCCAGTTTACGGTACCCAACGTTTTTGCCAACAGACGAAATATTTGATCTTTTCACAACATGGAATCTTCTTGCATGGCAGGTATTCGGCACGGTCTCAGTCATTTCAAAGCAGAGGTTATTAGCCGGGCACTGTAGGTGCATGCATACCGGGGGGATGGGTAGGTACCCAATGTGGTTGTAGCAAGTGAAGTCGGTATGGGTGTGCGCGTGCGGTAAATCGGTGGGGGTGTGCGATTCCAAAAAACTCGATTTCGAGATGTTTCGATTCCGATTCCAATTCCGGGGCTAACTCCTCCAACTAACTCGATTCCGATTCTGGAAATCGATTCGGATTCCTGGCGAATTGAGCTCGATTTCGATTCCAGAGAATCGCACACCTAGAGGTGTGCTATTCACCAATGTGGGATGTGATTGCCACCAGATAACATTTGATGCCACAAAAGGGGGTATGTTTTGAGATACCTACGGTAGGTAGGTACCTACCCAACAAAAAACTGGATATTTCGACTCGGATTCCAAGTCTGTATGAGTGTAGGTATGCATTCCGATTCCGGGGCGATCCCGATTCCAAATCTCGATTCCGATTCCTGGAATTGGAGCTCGATTACGATTCCTGGAATTGGAGCTCGATTCTGATTCCGCACACTCCTAGAAATCGGCATGAAATCGGTGGAAGTCCATTTCCGACTTGGTCCTCTGTATTTTAAAACAAAACGTCGCCAACAAAGCCAGGGATTTCCAAATTCCGGCCTAATTTTTCGGAATTGGCCAATGAAGTGTCCTCGCAAGGAGCTTTTGGAATTTCATCAAATTGTCCAAACACTGTGCCAGCAAGGAGCTTTTGGAATTTCCACAAAACATCAAAACACATTCCCCAAATTGCCTCATATTCCCCCCTCCCAAAACAAAAAGGTCACTCTTGTGTTGGACCTGTTTCCAAAAAAAAGAAAAATTGAACTGATTGGACGTGGACATGATAAAAAAATATGATGTGATGAAATGTGAATTGTTTCGTGCGTGAATGGAATTTTTTTCATACGTCAGTGTGTGAATGACGATGTCCGGAATTTGCGATTGTGGCCTGTGGGGTCCTTTTTTCGTCCTTCGAAAAAAAAACTCTGCAACACGGATGCGCGGAATTTTGTTTTGTGTGTTGAAACGCGGAATTTTGCGTGTTGCGTGCAGGTCCTTCAAAAACGCGGAATTTGCGAACTGAGGCGCAGTGCGAATCTGAACCCCCAAACCAAACGACCCTGTTCAACTCTTCACCTGTGGTTCCGCGGAATTTGCTTGTTCTGCGAACCTCCATGTCCACCCACTGGTCCGCGTTTCAGTTTGTCCCATTGCGAGCGTTCAGCGTTGCGTTGCATTGCAATTTTGTTTGCGAATTGGACGAAAGAATCGGCTGCCAGAAGAAAAGTTCAAAATGCGACACGCGACACAAGAAATGAACGAAAGCGAAAACTGAAAAAATCTGGATACAGAGAAAAACAACCAAATCAAAAATTCCCATGTTTCGCTGGCGACATTCCTGCAAAATCTGTTTTTGCATTGTTGTCGGACGAAAAAAATTGAAATTTCCCCAAATTTCCCGAAATTATCGATTTCCCCAGATCTTCCCCAAAAGGTGTCAGAATCTGGCGTGAAACACTGAAACCTCTGTAATTCGCACGTGGAGCCCTTCGGCCTCTGAGAATTTCCATCAAAATATTTTGCGTCCTCACCTGACCCTCGACAAGGTGACTGAAAAGGTGATCTCGTTATCATCACCCGGCTTGGATAGCATGAAGCGGACAGCTCGACAGACAAGACAAGACAAGACGCAAGGTATGATGCCTTCTTTTCGGCAGCGCCACATCGATGTGGCGACATCGCACTTTGTATTTTGTCCAGAAATATCGGTATTGGTATCAGATTTACTCTGTTCTACAGGTTTTCATGCCATAAAGGCAATCATCAATTGTGAACAGCGAGGTTCATCATATACCAGGGAAGGGAGGGGAAGGGATGGGAAGGGAACGCGACCGTCGGCTGCATTATCGAAAGTAGGGGTAAAGGGAAAAGGAGGGGAAAGGACCGCGAAGAGATCATCGGAATGTGGACGGGGCCTGGTCATATAGCAATCACTTCAGACACCCAAGCAGACACACACACATACACAACCACATACACAACCAATATCGTTGTTTTGTTGCACAACCAGGTTGAAATGTGCTTGTTCGGGGGAATGAATGGATTTTTGGTTTGCGAAAGCAAAGATTTATTGTTCCATTGAAAACATTTATCAAAACAAAGGAAATTTGAATCGATTTCGAAAACAAACTCACTTTATCCAATTATTTGAGCCGAAGTTCCCAGAATTCTTCTTTAGCATCTAGATCGATCTTTCGGCGAAGATCTCTCGCATCCTCAGGATACACATGAAAGGAAAACTGAAGTGGAGTCAGGCAGGTAAAAATGATTGAAAACAGCACAACTGAAAACAGCACAACAGCTGTTCGCAAACATCGAAATTCGAATATTTTGCTGTTTTCAATCATCTTTACCTGCCTGACTCCACTTCAGTTTTCCTTCATGTGTATCCTGAGGAGGCGAGAGATATTCGCCGAAAGATCGATCTAGATGTTGAAGAAGAATTCTGGGAACTTCGGCTCAATTGGTCGAAGTGAGTTTGTTTTCGAAATCCAAGAAATTTGATTAATTTACAAACTGATTTCCCGAAATCAGCCAGGATTGCAAAACAGATTTTTGAATGAGATTGATGTATTGATGAAGAGTCAGATTTCAAGCAAAAACGCTTGCCAAATCGAAGAATTGATTGATCCGCATTGTTCCCAGATAAAAAATAATTTTCTTGTTCAGCCTTCCGTTTTTGTGGTCAAAATTCCGAATTTAATGCCACAGAAAGTGGAAACAAATGCTTCGGCAATGTGTCCGAATGGGAAAAATTTACCCTTTTTGGGGAAATTTCAACACCTTTTGGGGAAGGTCTGGGGAAATGGACAAAAACAGTGAGATTTGGGGAAATTTCAATTTTTCGCCCACAAACAACACAAATGGGTTTTGCAGGAATGCCACTAAACATGGGGATTTTTGTTTTGGTTTTGGCGGAAGCGAATTGGGGCCATGCAGAGAAAAAAAATTTCTGAATCAAATCCGAAATTTCAGCTTTGAAACTTGAAATTTCGACTTTGAAACTCGAAATTTCGACTTTGCAAACTCGACATTTCGACTTTGAAACTCGAAATTTCGGGTTTGATTCAGAATTTTTTTTTGTTGCATTGCCCCAAAACGCTTCCGCAGTTTTTCTCTGTTTTCATGTTTTTTCGGCTTTGGCTTTCGTTCCTCCACTCGGGACGAACAAAAATGCGGACGCGGACCAATGGGAGAGATGGCGGTTCGCAAAACAAGCGAATTGCGCGGAATCACAGATTAGGTTCGGTTAGGTTGGGTTGAGTTAGGTTTGAATGGGATAGGTTAGGTTAGGTTGGGTAAGATTCCATTAAGGCAGCTTGGTTTGCAGGTTTTGAGGTCCAGATTCGCACTTGAAGGGATCCTCACCCCGGATGCTCTTGTAGTCTGTGGCTTCGCTCCAATCGTGAGCGTTTTTCCTACAACGTTTCCCTCAGAAGCTCTTCACCGGGAAATGTAACAGGAACACAATATAGAAAATCAACGACGACCAAAGGATCAACATTCAAGATATCCAAAAAATCAACCTAGAGAATGATAAAACACCAATTCAGGGTGCGGGTATCGACAGGCTTTTCCCAAGGGTCCGTTCACTCAATACCAGAGTGGACAAACAGGCGTGGAACGTGCCAAGGATAAGCAAGGGAAGAAATGAGATCTCAACCTATTCCCAATCTCAAGAAAGAATTCCGATTTTAAGAAACAGCCTCTGGCCTAAATTTTATTAACTCATATGACAATCAGGCATCATGAGGACCAGCAAGCGACGAACAGATTAACAATCATTAAACTTTGCAAATTAACAACATGATAAATGGAAGTAAACCTTTCCAGGGCCCAAACACACAATTCTCACACAATATAATAAAACAATTTAAACACATCAACATCACTCCTACTGGCCAGAGATTTACCAATGCGAACATGTTCTTGCACGTGGGATGGGATAAGGAGATAGTATGGCACAGGGAGATGACTAGATGTTGGGACGGGAAGCAGTCTGTTGATACATCACAGCCATATTCAAGTGAGGCACACCGGCCTGCGGCTGCTGACTAGGTTGAACTCTCGACATTGGAAGTGGCAACTGTCCATTTGCCCAACTCAAGCCAACTTCTAGTTGGACAACAATGACGACTTTGGTCCAGCCCCATTGTCAAAGTTCAGCTTGTGGCTAGTGGGCATCATCCATCTTCTGTTGTGGCAACTCCAGATAGCAGATTGGTAATTGCATTTA